>MU781653.1:0-51096 GCA_026770625.1 Nicotiana glauca
TTCTAGATGCTCGTGACTTGTGACACCCCGGTCGGGCTGTGTCGGGATAGTTCCCTGTTTTATCATTTTTCTTCCACACATATGATAATTTTATTAATGTTTTAGACTTATTCATTCTAAGTAAGAATTTAAGAGGTATTAATTGTTCTATTGGCTGGCCTTGTATTCTCGAGAGGCTCCATCACGACCATGTTTGGGAATTGGGTCATGACATAAAAGAATATAAAATTCCATGTATTTCTATATCAAATAACATTCACAAAATATGTTCAAATTATGATATATGAGATTGGATCTAGGGCATATCTAATGTATTCTTAACAATCTCCCACTTGCACTAAAGCCAATCGCTCTTGTACTTCATTCCCAATTTTCACTTGTGCTTCGCAAATTGCTTTGTGCCAAGAGATTTAGTATATGGGTTTGCAACATTTTCCTTTCCGTCAAACTTTTGAATATCAACGCCTCCACATACAACAATTTCTCTTATCAAGTGATACCTTCGCAGAACGTGTTTGAATTTTTGGTATCATCTTGTTTTCTTTGCTTGAGCAATGGCTCTAGTATTGTCATACAACAGTGGAACCACACCTTCTATTGAAGGAACAACACCAAGTTCGGTTAAGAACTTTTTCATCCACACAGCTTCCTTAGCAGCTTCACTGACTGCTGTATATTCTATTTCAGTCATTGAATCAGCTACTGTAGATTGTTTTGAACTTTTCCAACTCACTGCACCACAATTAAAGGTGAATACATAACCAAAAATAGATGTGCTATCATCTTTATCTAAAGGGAAACTTGCATCAGTATAACCTTCAAGTTTCAACTCAAAATCTCCATAGATGAGGAATCAGTCTTTAGTTCTTAAATACTTAAGAATGGTCTTCACCGCCTTCGAATGTTCCTCACCAGGATTTGCTTGATATCGGCTAGTCACTCCAAGTGCATAAGCCACATCGGGATGTTTACCTGTCATGGTATACATGATAGCTCCCACTGCACTAGCGTATGTGATCCTACTCATGCTTTATCTCTCTTCAAGTATTTTAGGACAATCCTCCCCATTGAGAGTAATTCCAGTACCTATTGGAAGATAGACTCTTTTGGAATTATCCATTTTATACCTATTTAAGATTGTATCAATGTACAAAGACTTGGAAAGTCCAAGCAACTTCCTCGATCTATCTCTATAGATCTTTATTCCTAATATATAAGTTGTTGCTCCCAAATATTTCATGGATAACTATTCAGATAACCAAATATTGATACTTTTGCAATGTCGGTATAATACTCGCTATGAGAAATTTTTATGACTCATATTTTCTACCCTCGGGAGTCGTGATGGTGCCTAATCGTGAAATCTAGGCAAGCCAACTATTAAGATTTTAACACATTAGCAATTAACCCAAACAAATATAAATAGTAACTAAAGTTAAGTAGATATAAAGTGCGGAAGTGTTATAACAAATTTAAATACTCCAATACATGTCTACTCACAAATCTGTTGTCACAATTTTACGAACATTTACGAATTTTTACAAACACTGGTTTAGAAAGAAAAGTACAACTATTCTTAAAATGAAAACAGACAACAGAAAGCTAAAATAGGGAAGGGTACTTTAGGCTCTGCGGATGCCAGCAGATCTACCTTGGTCTCCCTGGACTGAAGGCAACTACCTCAGCTACTCACCGGGCTCGGCACCAAAATCTGCACAAAGAAGTGCAGAGTGCAGTATCAATACAACCGACCCCATGTACTGGTAAGTGCCGAGCCTAACCTCGACGAAGTATTGACGAGGCTAGGGCACAACAACCATATAAACCTATGCAGTTAAATCATATACGGACAAAACAATAACAATATGAAATAACAAATAAAGGTGGGAAGGGGACATGCTGCGGGAATATCAAATCCTAACAATAAACCAATAGTGAAGCATAATGAACATCATATTTGTATCAACAAGAATAATGAAACAGTAACACGTGCACGATATTATCCTTCATGCTTTTACTCTCGTTCTCACCATATGAAATAACGAAAATGGCACGGCATCACCCTTCGTGCATTACCTTTCATAGTCATGGCACAACATCACCCTTCGTGCATTAACTCTCAAATCATGGAACGACATCACCCTTCGTGCATTAACACTCACAATATCGGCATGACATCACCCTTCGTGCATTAACACTCACTCATAATATCATGCACGACATCACCCTTCGTGCTTTACACTCTTCCTCACCCAAAAGATAGAAACAATACGTCCCGGCAAGGGAATTAACAATATAAATAATAACATCCTAGCAAGGGAACCAGTTATAACCAATCTCGTTTCAACAGTTACCTTACAAAATGAATCTCAACTTGATCCTATACTCAAGAATGGTCAATTACCAAGGAATTATCATGAATCATGTTCAACATTGATAATCATCAACCTAAGCATGGACAATACATAGTAGAGTCAAAACAACATGGTATAAGACTCATGGGCATGCCTGACACCAACGTATAGATACTTGTCACCATACGTATACGTCGTACTCAACATTTACATGTAGCAAATAAGACTACAACTCTTATTCCCTCAAGCTAACGCTAGATCCAACACTTACCTCAATTCCACAGACAAAATAAAGCCTCAATTACCGCTTTACCTCTCGGTTCCACTTCAAATCTGCTTGAATCTACGCATAATTTACTTAATAACATCAATAAATGCTAAATAAACAAATTCTAATGCATGAAAAAAGATTTCCCAATGTTTTCTCTAAAAAGTCAAAAATTGACCTCGGGCCCGCTTGGTCAAAAATCGAAGTTCGAACTAAAACCCAATCACCCATTCATTCGCGAACTCAAATATGCAATTAGTTTTGAAATTAGACCTCAATTTGAGGTCCAAATCCCCAAAATTCGAAAAACCTAACTTCTACCCAAAAACATCCAATTTCCTATGAAAAAACCTAGATTTTGAAGTGAAATTATGTAAAAGGATGAATTAGATTGAAGAAGATGAGATAGAAATCACTTACTTATGATTTAGAGAAGTTTTAGTCTTTGAAACTCTCCTATGGATGCTTAGGGTTCGAAATTTTGAAGAATGAAGTTGAAATCCCGTCCAAATGATGTTTTGTTCAGGTGCAGATGTCGCAATTATGACAGGAGATACGCAATTGCGAAACTCGCAAATGCGAGACAAGCTTCGCAATTGCGAACCTGCTGCATGTATGATCATTTCACAATTGCGAGCATTTTGTCGCAATTGCGATGACTATCGCTCTATGATGGCTTCGCAATTGCAAAAGAAGGTTCGCAAATGCGAACAAGGAAGGCCTGGGCTTTCTTCGTAAATGCGATCAAGCCCTTGCAATTGCCAAGCTTATTAGGCTCGCAATTGCGAAGCCTGGCCTCACAATTCCAAGATCAGAGCCTGCAACACATACCAGTTGCAACAGAAATTTTCTCTAAGTCCAAACTTACTCCGCGACATATCGAAAACTCACCCAATCCCTCGGCGCTCCAAACCAAACATGCATGCAATTCTAAAAATATCATACAGACTTTCTCGCGCGATCAAATAAGAGAAATAACATCAACAGCCACGATTTTGACCTCAAATTCATAAGATAGTTCAATTTTTCATTTTCTCAACCTAGGGTCCGATTTATATCAAATCAACTCCGATTCTTACCAAATTTTACAGATAAGGCTTAAATATTATAGCGGACCTGACCAGGCTTTGGAACACAAATATGGGCCCGATACCATCAAGTCCCAACACTATTCAATTTCTAAAATCTTTATATTTTCCAACAGAAATGTTTTTTCAAAAATTGAGTCCTCGAGTTAGGGACCTCGGAATTCGATTCCAGGCATACGCCCAAGTCCCATATTTTACTACAGATCCTACGGGACTATCAGAACACGGTCACGGGTCCGTTTACCCAAAATGTTGAACGAAGTCAACTTAATTCCATTTTAAAGGTAAAACATAGCATTTTCCTCAAATTTTTACATAAGGGCTTTTTGGTTATATGTCCGGATAGTGCACGCAAATTGAGGAGAGATAAAAAGGAGGTTTTCAAGGCCTCGAGACACATATTTGACTTCTAAAATAAGAGATGACCTTTTGGGTCATCATATTATCTACCTTTAAAACAATCGTTCGTCCTCGAATGGACATAGAAAAGTACCCGATTCGTGGAAAATATGGGGATATCGACTTTGCATATTGGGCTCGGACTCCCAGGTCGCTGCCTCAACAGGCTGGCCTCTCCACTGCACACAAACTGAAGGGAAACTCTTCAATCTCAACTGACAAACTTGCCGGTCTAGAATGGCTACCGGCTCCTCCTCATAGGTCAAGTCCTTGTCCAACTGGATAGTGCTGAAGTCTAATACGTTTGATGGATCGTCGTGATACCTCCGAAGCACGGACACATGAAACACTGGATGCACAACTAATGAACTCGACAACAACTCAAGTCTGTAAGCCACTTCTCCTACTCGATCAAGAATCTCAAAAGGACTAATGAACCTAGGGCTTAGCTTGCCCTTCTTTCCAAATCTCATCACGCCCTTCATGGGCGACACCCGAAGCAATACTCGCTCTCCGACAATGAATGTCACATCGCAAACCTTACAGTCGGCATAACTTTTCTGCTTGGACTGAGCTGTACAAAGCCTATCCTGAATGATCTTAACCTTTCCAAGGCATTATGTACCAAATTCGTACCTAACAACTGAGCCTCTCCCGGCTTAAACCACCCAACTGGCGATCGACAGCGTCTACCATATAATGCCTTATAGGGAGTCATCTGGATGCTCGACTGATAGATGTTGTAGGCAAACTCCACTAATGGAAAGAACTGATTCCACGAATCTCCAAAGTCAATAACACATGCATGGAGCATATCCTCCAAAATCTAAATAGTACGCTCGGACTATTCGTCCGTCTGAGGATGAAATGTTGTGCTCAAATCGACCCGAGTACCCAACTCCCACTGAACTGCCCTCCAAAAATATTAGGTAAACTTTGTACCTCGGTTAGAAATGATAGACACGGGCACTCCCTGATATAGATCTCACCTAACCTCTTTGAAGAATAGGAGACTGTCACAGAAATGAAATGCGCTAACTTGGTCAGCCTATCAACAATAAACCATACCGCATTGAACTTCCTCTGAGTCCGTGGGAGTCCAACAATAAAGTCCATAGTGATACGCTCCAACTTCCACTCAGGAATATCAGTCTTCTGAAACAAACCACCAGGTCTCTCATGCTCGTACTTTACCTACTGACAATTCAAACACCGAGCTACATATGCAACAATATCCTTCTTCATCCTCCTCCACCAATAATGCTGCCGCAAGTCCTGATACATCTTAGCGGAGCCCGTATGGATAGAGTACCGAGAACTATGGGCCTCCTCTAGAATCAACTCCCGAAGTCCCCACATTAGGCCCACAAACTCGACCCTGTATCCTCAAAACTCCATCATCTACCACAGTAGCCTTCTTGGCACCACCATGTCGCACTGTGTCCCTAAGGACAAGCAATGAGGATCATCATACTGCCAATCTCTGTTACATTCAAATAATGAAGACCAAGTGACTGTGCAAGTTAAACACAGCTGGGCTCAGAAACATCCAACCTTACGCTGATTAGTTAAAGCCTGAACATTTAAAGTAAGCAGTCTCTCACTGATCGGAATATACATAAGACTGCCCATACTGGATTACTTTCTACTCAAAGCATCGGCCACTACATTGGCCTTCCCCGAATGATACAAGATGGTGATATCATAGTCTTTCAATAGCTTCAACCACCTTCTCTACCTCAAATTTAGCTTCTTTTTCTTGAACAAATACTGCAGACTCTTGTGATTTGTGAACACCTCACATGAAATGCCATATAAATAATGCCTCCGAATCTTTAACGCGTGTACAATGGATGCTAACTCCAAATCATGAATTGGATAATTCTTCTCGTGAATCTTCAACTATCGCGAATTATATGAATAACCCTGCCATTCTGCATCAACACCGCACCAAGTCCAATACGAGATGCATCGCAATAAATTTTATATGATCCCAAACCTATAGGCAACACCAATACTGGCGCCGTAGTCAAAGATAACTTAAGCTTCTGAAAGATCGCCTCACACCTGTCTGACCATCTGAATTGGGCAGCCTTCTGGGTCAACCTGGTCATCAAAGCTGCTATAGATGAAAACCCCTCCACAAATCGATGGTAATAACCCACTAAACCCAAGAAACTCCGAATCTTTGTTGCTGATGTGGGTCTAGGCTAGTCCTTAACTGCCTATATCTTCTTCGGATCCACCTGAATACCCTCTGCTGATACAACGTGACCCAAGAAGGCAACTGAGCTCAACCAAAACTCACACTTCGAAAACTTAGCGTACAACTAACTATCTCTCAAATTCTGAAGAACAACTCGAAGAGGCTACCCATGCCGGCTGTAGGAGTAGATCAAAATATCATCAATGAAGACAATGATAATTCTCCTTGTGAATCTTCAACTATCGTGAATTATATGAATAACCCTGCTATTCTATATCAACACCGCACTAAGTCCAATATGAGATGCGTCACAATAAACTGTATATGATCCTAAACCTATGAGTAACACCAACACTGGCGCCGTAGTCAAAGATAACTTAAGCTTCTGAAAGATCGCCTGACACCTGTCTGACCATCTGAACTGGGCAGCCTTCTGGGTCAACTTGGTCATCGGAGGTGCTATAGATGAAAACGCCTCCACAAACCGATGGTAATAATCCACCAAACCTAAGAAACTCTAAATATTTGTTGCTGATATGGGTCTAGGCCAGTCCTTAACTGCCTCTATCTTCTTCAGATCCACCTGAATACCCTCTGCTGATACAACGTGACCCAAGAAGGCAACTGAACTCAACCAAAACTCACACTTCGAAAACTTAGCATACAACTAACTGTCTCTTAATGTCTGAAGAATAACTTGAAGATGCTGCCCATGCCAGCTGCGGGAGTAGAGCAAAATATCATCAATGAAGACAATCATAAAGGAATCCAGGTAAGGCTTGAACACTCGGTTCATCAAATGCAAAAAAGATGTTGGGGCATTCGTCAACCCAAAGGACATCGCTAAGAACTCATAATGTCCGTACCGAGTGTGGAAAGCTATCTTAGGGACATCAGATACCTTAATCCTCAACTGATGGTAGCTATATCTCAAATTAATATTTGAAAACACTTTGGCACCCTAAAGCTGATCAAACAAATCATTAATCCTCAGCAATGGATACTTATTCTTGGTTGTGACCTTGTTCAACTGCCGATAATCTATACACATCGTCATCGACCCATCCTTCTTAACAAACAACATCAGCACACCCTAGGGTGAGACACTAGGTCTGATAAAGCCCTTATCAAGCAAGTGTTCCAGCTGCTCCTTCAACTCTTTCAACTCTGGCAGGGCCATATGATATGGCCGAAAAATGGGCTGAGTGCACGGAGCCAAATCAATGCCAAAGTCAATATCCCTGTTGGGTGGCATCCCCGGCAGGTCTATAGGAAAAACCTCCGGAAACTCCCGAACAACTTACACGGAACCCATAGAAGGAACCTCAACACTAGAATCACGAACATATGCCAAATAAGCCAAATACCCCTTTTCAACCATACGCCGAGCCTTCATATAAGAAATAACCCTACTCACAAAACGAATAGGGGTCTCTCCCTACTCCAATCGAGGCAAACTCGGCAAGGCTAAGGTCAGGTCTTGGCATGATAGTCCAATATGGCATGATAAGTGACATCCAATCTATCTCCAAAATGACATCAACATCGACCATATAAAGAAGTAGGAGATCTACACGGGTCTCAAGACCTTCCTAATAATAGAATCACCCACTGGTGTGGACACATGTATAGGAGCACTCAAAGAATCATAAGGCACAACCAAATACGAAGCAAAATAAGATGACACACAGGTGTATATAGACCCTGGATCAAATAAAATTGAAGCATCTCTATTGTATACTGAAACCATACATGTGATAACAACATCTGATGCCTCAACTTCAGGTCTAGCTGGGAAAACAAAATATCTACGCCGCACCACTCTGAACTACATCCCCGAGACGGCCTCCTGTTGGCTGGCCTCCACCTCTAGCGGCCTGACCTCCACCTCTAACGACCTGACCTCTACCTCTAACAACTCAACCTCCACCTCTAGATGCCTAGACCCTACCTCTAGCTGGTCGAGTGGGCAGTGGAATAATCGATGCCTGAACCATGGCACGAGAACTTGATGATGAGAACTACTCGATGCTCGAGGGAAAAACCTAGCTATATGCCTCGTATCGCCACAAGTACAACAAGCCCTCGGCTGCTGTGACTACTGACCCTGACGGCCTGAGTAACCACCCCAAAAACTCTGGAGCGGAGGTGCACTGATAAGAGTTGGTGATGCACTGTAAGGTAGCTGATCTGAATACTGCATATGAGAACAACGGCCACCTAGAGCACCGTGAGAAGCCTATAATGCTGAATGAAATGGTCAGGGAGGATGGCCTCTACCAAAAGAATCCTTGCCTCTAGACGAGGCACCACTAAACTTACCAGAATGACGAGGCCTCTTGTCAGACCTCTGACTGTTCCCCTGAGCTAGAACTATCTCAACTCTACTGCATCCTGAAAAGAAATCTCGCTCCTTGTATCCTTAGCCATCTACAATCAAATAGGCTGAGCGAGTCCCTCAATGAAGCTCCACACTCTCTTTCTTAGTGGGAAGTATAAGAAGAGCATGACAGGCCAAGTCAACAAATCTGGTCTCGTACTGAGTGACGGTCATAGAACCCCACTGGAGATGCTCAAACTGCCTCCGATAGTCCTCCCTCTGAGTGATAAGAAGAAACTTCTCTAGGAATAGATGAGAGAACTGATGTCAAGTCAAAGACGGTGACCCAGCTGGCCTAGTCAAACAATAATCCCTCCACTAAGTCTTGGCAGAACCTGACAAACAAAATGTAACAAAGTCGACCCCATTGGTGTCCAATATCCCCATGTTCTGTAGAACCTCATGATAGCTGTCCATATAGTCCTGGGGATCCTCTGAAGATGTACCGCAATATGTGGTAGTAAAAATCTTGGTGAACTTGTCCAGTCTCCACAAGGTTTCAGCAGACATGGCTGCTCCATTTCCGCTCTATGCTAGAACACCCGGCTGAATTACCCCAAGTAGATGAGGTGTTGGAGTTTGAAACTGGGAAGCCATCTACTACAGAGTGCGAGTTGCAGAAGTGTGGGCACCTCTTCCAGCCTGAGAGACAGCTGGTGCTACAGGGAATATGTCTGCTTGAGTGACACTCTCCATAAGGCCCACTAGACGGACCAGAGCATCCCGGAGTACTGGGGTTGCGATGAACCCCTATTGAACCTGAGCTAGCCCTGTTTGAACTGTCTGGGCTGGAACCTCCTCCTCGAACACTACCTGAGGCTCCGCCGTTGGTGCTCCTACTCGAGCTCTGGTTTGAGCCCTACCTCCACACCGGCCTCTAGTACGGCCTCAACGTCTAACCCTCGCAGGAGCTTTTACTGTGGGCTCGGGCTGCTAGTCAGCTGATGAAGCGGTAGGTGTTCTTACCATCTGCAAAAAAAACAAAGTGAAAGTTCAATTAACATTGAGAAATCAAGTCGCACGACATGAAAGAATAGAAGTGAATTTTTTCTAAACTTTGTATCCTCTAGGGGATAAGCACAGATGTCTCCGTACTGATCCCTCAGACTCTACCTAGCTTGTTCGTGAATTGTGAGACCTAGGCAACCTAGAGCTCTGATACTACCTTGTCACGACCTCGATTTTCCACCCTCGGGAGTCATGATGGTGCCTACTCGTGAAAGCTAGGCAATCCAACTATTAAGATTTTAACACATTATCAACTAACCCAAACAGTTATAAATAGTAACTAAAACTAAGCAGATATAAAGTGCGGAAGTTTAACAAATTTAAACACTCTAATATATGTCTACCCATGAATCTGGTGTCACAATTTCATGAGCATCTACCAATTTCTACAACCACTGGTTTAGAAAGAAATGTACAACTATTCTCAAAATAAAAAAAGACAGTAGAAAGCTAAAATAGGGAAGGTGACTTTAGGCTCTGCGGATGCCAACAGATCTACCTCGGTCTCTCTGGACTGAAGGCAGCTACCTCAGTTACTTACCGGGTCCGACACCAAAATCTGCACAAAATAGTGCAGAGTGCAGTATCAGTATAATCGACCCCATGTACTGGTAAGTGCCGAGCCTAACCGCGGCAAAGTAATGACGAGGCTAGGACACGGAAACCATATAAACCAGTGCAGTTAAATAATATACGAACAAAACAATAACAACAGGAAATAACAGATAAAGGTGGGAAGGGGACATGCTGCGGGAATACCAAATCCTAAAATTAAACCAATAGTGAAGCATAATTAACATCATATTTGTATCACCAAGAATAATGAAACAGTAACACATGCATGGCATCACCCTTCATGATTTTACTCTTGTTCTCACCATATGAAACAATGGAAACGATACAGCATCACCCTTCGTGCATTACCTCTCATAGTCATAGTACGACATCACCCTTCGTGCATTAACTCTCAAAATATCAGCATGGTATCACCTTTCTTACATTAACACTCAAATCATGGCACTGCATCATCCCTATTGTATTAACAGTCACAATATTGGCGCGGCATCACCCTTCGTGCATTAACACTCACTCACAATATCATGCACGACATCACCCTTCGTGCTTTACACTCTTCCTCACCCAAACAATTGAAATAATACGTCCCGTTAAGGGAATCAACAATCTAAACACTAACATTCCGGCAAGGGAATCAACTATAACCAATCTTGTTTCAACAGTTACTTTACAAAATGAATCTCAACTTGAGCCAATACTCAACAATGGTCAATCACCAAGGAATTATCATGAATCATGGTCAGCATTGATAATCATCAATCTAAGCATGCACAATACACAATAGAGTCACAACAACATGGTATAAGACTCAAGGTCATGCTTGACACCAACGCATACTCGTCACTACACCAATACATCGTACTCAACATTTACACGTAGCAAATAAGACCACAACTCCTATTACCTCAAGCTAAGGTTAGACCTAACACTTACCGCAATTCCACGGACAAAATTAAGTGTCAATTATCGCTTTACCTCTCGGTTCCACTTCCAATCCGCTTCAATCTAGGCATAATTTACTTAATAACATAAAAGAAATTCTAAATAAACAAATTCTAATGCATGAAAATAGATTTCCCATTGTTTTCCCCAAAAACTCAAAATTCTACCCCGGGCCCGCTTGGTTAAAAATTGAAATTTGATCCAAAACTCGATCACCCATTCACAACTCAAATATGCAATTATGTTTGAAATCAGACCTCAATTTGAGGTCCAAATCCCAAAATTCGAAAATCCTAACTTCTACCCAAAAACTCCCAATTTCCCATGAAAAATCCTAGATTTTGAAGTAAAATTATGTAAAAACGTAATTAGATTAAAGAAGATGAGTTAGAAATCTCTTAATTGTGATTACTCACCTCAATCCGGTCCAAACTCTAGCCCGCGATGCCTTTGCCCCTTGGGCTGGCCTCCACTCGCGTCGAATCTATCCAAAATAAGAATCACGACGTCAAAATATGCTACGGGAACAAAGCCCATGCGAAAATAATCAATTTACAACACAAATCCCGAAATTACCAAAACCTTACACCCGGGCCCACATCTCGAAATTTGATAAGTTTATATCAATAGATTCCTTATCTCCCCACGAGTTCATACATATCAAAAGTACCAAAATCAAACCACAAATGGTCCCTCAAATCCTCAAGTCTAGGTCTCCAATACCAAGCCCTAGTTACCCCTATTTTTTAACTCTTAAATTCCATTAATTACAACTCTAATATGTGAAATAATACCATAGCAACGAGTTTTTGGTCCAAAATCCTTACCTCAATGAAGTCCCCTTGAAATCCTTTTTCAAATCACCAAAAATCTCCAAAAACCGACTTAGAAATGGTGAAATAGCTCAAAAATCGCGAAGGAAATGCTCAGGGATTTCGCATCTACGGCCAAATTCCCGCTTCTGCGGTACCGCATTTGTGGTCCTTTAACCACTTCTGTGGTTCACCTAAGCTCCTCAGGTACGCATCTGCAATGCACTGCTCGCACCTGCGCCATCACAGGTGCGGCTCCTCAGCCGCTTCTGTGGCTCCAGCCTTCTTAGCTCCTTTCAGCTTCTACGACTTCCTTTTCGCATCTGCGGGGGTCGTACCTGCGGCCTCCCAACCGCAAATGCTGTTATGATAGAAGACTTCCAACTTCAACTGCCATTCAAACTTCCATTATTTCTGTCAACTATCCGAAATAACCCTGAGGCCCCCGGGACCTCAACCCAGAGCACAAACACATCATATACCACCATCCAAACTTATACCAATCTTCAAAGCACTTCAAACAACATCGAAATCAACCAAAACACGTCGGATTCAAGCCTAAGTTTTAAAAATCTTCCGAATTACATTTTTGATCAAAAAGTATTCCAAACCATGTCCGAATGACTTGAAAATTTGCACACACATCCCAAATGACACGACGGAACTACTGCAACTCCCGGAATTCTATTCCGACCCCTATATCAGAATCTCACCTATCAACCAAAAATGCCGAAAATCCAATTTCGCCAATTCAAGCCTAAATCAACTCCGGACTAATGTTTTAAAAGGCGGGGGCGTGAGGCGAGGCGTTTTACCTCTGACGAGGCGAGGCATAAGCCCTGAGACATGGGGCATAAGTCCCACGGATCTTTAAATTTTACTAATTTCAAGAATTTTAAGATAGTATTAAATAAAAAATAATTATAAAAATTACATTAAAATTACAAAATTATAACAAATAATATATTTAAAATGTTAATAAATTATAACTCAACTATGAATAATACGAAAAGTATGACGTATGTCAAAATATGCAAATAGTTGCAATGCTGTTACAACTCAAACATCAAAAGTAATGTATTCGATACAAAATCTTATATATATATATCTCTTAAGGAGTAATGAATCTTGAAAGAATTTCGACATTATAACTTGATATTTTTCTTAAAATACTCCTTTTTTTTTAATATGCTTTCTATTTGAAAGAGAATTTATAAAATTAAAAACATAATTCATAATTTAAATATGATTCTCAAGCATCATTCATTTTTAAGTTTCAACAAGTTAATAAAGTGACACATAATCCACCATACAATACCATGATAACTAATTTTTTGTACATAGTTACTAGCTAACACTGAGCTATTAAATTAATAAGTATTGTATCTCGTAAACGTGTAAAAAAAATTAGAAAAATAATTATAAAAAGATTATGGATTATTATATAGTAAAGACATAAAAAAAAAGTTAATAAATAAATACTTTTTAAATGAAAGATTTATTTAAAATTAACTATTATAGCATTCTTAGTGGATAAAGTGCAATAATTTTTATTTTAATTCTGACAATATTCTCAACATAATAATTTATACTTAGGGAAAAAGTAATTTTGAGTAGTCAACGATTTATTAAGAGAATTTGAAGATTTACAAGGTTAGTTACATACAATTGCATAAAGTTCTATTAGGCGAGCCTAGTACGCTGGGCGTTGGGCGTGTCCGGGGCGTAAGCCCCGATGGCTGAGACGTAAGTCTCATGGAACTAAGCCCCACACATAAGCCTAGGGGCGTTTTAAGAGTGCTCCGCCCCGGGGCGAGCCCCGAGCGAGTCCCAATTCTGCCTTTTAAAACAGAGCTCCGGACCTCCCAAAACACATTCCGATCACACTCCTAAGTCCTAAATCACCCCCCAAAGCTATCCGAACCATCAGAACTCACATCCGAGCTCTCTAACTCATAAGTCAACATCCAGTTGACTTTTCCAACTTAAGATTCCTCAAAAGAGACTAAGTGTCTCAAACCTTACCAAATCCTTTCCGAACCCGAGCCAACCAACCCGATCACATATAGAATCGATAGACAAAGCAACAAGAAACATAAATGGGGGAAACGGAGCGGTCTGTTTCAGGATATCTGCTCTGCATCTCATGAGTTACCCCTCTTAAACAGACGTTCGTCCTCGAACGAGTCAAGAAACATACCTGAAGCCTCAAATAGGTGAGGATATCTGCTCTGCATCTCCTGCTTGGTCTCCCATGTAGTCTCCTCTATGGGCCGACCTCTCCACTGCACTTTCACTGAAGCTATATCCTTTGATCTCAACTTTCTAACCTGACGCTCCAAAATAGCTGCTGGCTCCATATCATAAGTGAAATCACCAACCAACTGAATCGTGCTGAAATCTAGAACATGAGACGGATCCCTAATATAATTACGGAGCCTTGAAAGATAAAATACCGGTTGCACATTGATAAGTTAGGATTTTAACATGATTATACCCCTACTTTCTATTGCTTTGGTTACAAATTGCCACAAATAGTCCCAAAATGCTTACAAGTTGTGCTTGATTGCAGGTTTGAGTGACGAGATGACAAAATGTCAAAGATAAGCTCAAAATAGAGTGAAACCTGCCAAGTGTCAAAGACCAAGTGAAGTGAGGGACAGGAAGACCTAGCACGGATCGCACTGATAAGCCACGCGGCCGCGCTAGGAGATTTAGAGACTGATTAATCAAGGGGCAATCTATGCGACCGCGCTCCATTTATGCGCGGTCCATGCCAGTCATGTTCAGAGACCACAATTGCAAGAACAAACTCCCACGCGGTCGCGCTACAAATTAGTGCGGTCCGCGTGGATGAGATTCAGAGAGTTGGAGTTTTTGCCAAGGCTAGCCACGCGGCTGCACTACATTTCTGCGCGGTCCGCGTCCATCTTCCACTGCGGCCGCGCTACATTTCTGTGCGGTCCATGGTCCCAACTCCAGACAGGAGATTTTTAGAGTCCAAGAGCCAATGCGGCCGCGCGACACTTTTGCGCGGTACGCGCTGACCCCGCAGGGGTACTTTTGTCCAGTTTTTCCATCCCGGTATAAATAGGACATTTTACCATTTTTGGGTCAAATTTTATATTCTGAACAAGAGTTGCGCTCGTGAGAACTGTGTTTTAGCCTATTTTCAGCACTTTAGCATTAATTCTTCCACAGATTCTTGTAGTTTAAATTTAGCAATTAATTAATATGCATAGTTCTTCATCTATTTCTTCTGTTTCTTTTTTAATTATGTCTAGCTAAACCCTTTAGCTAGGGTTGTGGCTCAACCCTAGTGTGGGTAATTGATGGGTATTGCTTCTTAATGATAGATTGATATTGGGTGTTTGTTATTTGGGTTAATTTTATGCTTTAATTAAGGATTAGTTGTTGCAAATATTGATTCTAGCTTAGTGGGTTTTGACTCTTCTTGAGAAAGGGAGTCTATGACCCCAAAATTGAGCAACAAGGAATTTGGATGGACCCATGAGAAATGGTAGTCCCAATTAACGGCTTAAATCTCGAGAGAGTAATCACCCTACTTGAAACCTAGTTGCTTGGTCTAATTGGCCTACCCAATTGGTCTCGAGAGAGTCAATTGGGCAAAATTGCTCTCTCTACCGAGAGGTATGAGAGTGGGTACAATTGTGCAACAGTTATAACATTGATCCAAAATATGTCAATCTATGATTAGTAGTTTCTACCCGTTAGTTAACCACCTAGGTGATGCCACGACCCTAGTTCCCTTTCTCTATCTTAAATACAACTTAGAAAATATCCCTTTAGCATAATTTAGTCTTAATCCTTAGTTGATAATAATAGTTGATAAAAGAAAACCCAAAAATGTTAGAAGTGCAATTAGAAGCACAAACACATTCCTAGTCTAGACAGATACGCAACTCCACTCCAAGCTCTCTGTGGAAAAATTGACCCCGATACCACTATTCGGGTAAAAGCTGTAGCACCCGCTCTTCCTACCTTTGTGTAAGGTCGAGTTGGTAGTGATCACTTTTTGGCGCCGTTGCCGGGGAGCTTACGGTGTTGACTATCTGTGTAGCTAGTTTTGTGTTTTGCTTCTCTTTCCTTCTTTTTACTAACTTTATTTGTGTCTATCCATCAGGTAAAAATGGCTCTAAATGGAAATGACCCTCTTGGCAAAATAGTCGCAGGGGAAGAGGTTGAGGATCTTGAACAAGAAGATGTATTACCTCAAGCTCCAAGGAGAGGACGAAATGCCAATGCAAATTCTAATGCAAATGAGAACATACCAGGCCCTCCTCCGCCTCCACCAAGAGTAGCTCCAAGAGTCCTTACAAATCAGGGTTATGCAAGTGCCATAGTTCCTCCCTAAATTCGGGCGGGAAATTTTCAAATCACCATTATTATGTTGACTTTGCTCGAGCAAATAGGGTATTTTATGGGCACCTCCGACCAAAATGCATACAAGCACTTGAAGGGGTTAGTAGATACTTGCTGGGGGAGTAAACAAATAAACCTGTCAGAGGACGCTTTGAGATTGAGGCTTTTCCCGTTTTCTCTTCAGGGTAAAGCATTTGATTGGTTAGAAAGGCTGCCACATCATTCCATCACAACATGGGACGAATTGGCGGACAAATTTATTGCCAAATTCTTTTCTCCAAGTCACATGGCGGTGCTCCATGACGAAATCTTGGCTTTCAAACAAGAGCCAACAGAACCTTTGCACGAAATATGGGAGAGATTTAGAACTATGGTTAAAGAGTGTCCAAATAATGATATGAATGATGTGATGATTCAAAAAATGTTCTACTGGGGCATCAACACAACCAACCGATGTATTGTGAACCAATTTTCGGGAAGAAATTTTATGAAGCTCCCTTACAATGAAGCTTGTGATGTGTTAGATGAAATGGCCGATACTTCTTCGGCATGGAAAAGCTTGGCAAACGTTCCTCAAGGTGACCCTAATGTGATACATTTGTATAAGGAGTTGCATGATCACAACCATGCCATTGCTGAACTCACAACAACAATGAGCCAATTGGAGAAGGCGTAATTGCAACAAGTTCAAAACCCGCGCCAAGTCAATTCCATGGAAGGAGTGAATATGATAAAAAGAAGGCAAAGAGGGCAACAACCTCAAGGAAATTGTGATAACTATGATGATGGTGGTGGTTATTCGAACGAGTGCTATGATGAGCAAAGTGAAGATTGTCAATATGTTAATAACTACCAAGGAAATAGAGGAAACCAGGGAAACCAACAATGGCGACCCCAAGGAAATTGGGGAAATCAACAAGGATGTGGAAATTGGAATAACAATAATCAACAACATAGTGGTGGAAATTGGAACGGGAACAACCAAAAAAACAATTAGGGGAATCAAGGTAACAATGGTGGAATTTGGAACGGAAACAACAATAACAATTGGAACAACAACAATGTTCAAGGTGGGTGGAGTAACAATGGTGGTCAAGGTAATTGGGGGCAAGGCTTTCAAAGTCCTCCGATGTTTCAACAACCGAACAAACCGCCGCTGTTTCAATCTCAATGGTCTAGTTCTTCGGGAAATGATTTTGGGAGAATTGAAGTTATGTTTGAGTAAGTGATGAAGAATAACCAAGACTCTGATGCTCAACTGGCTTCCCACAACACTTCCATCCGTAACTTGGAGGTGCAACTTGGTCAAATTTCTCAATCTTTAAATACTTTCCCAAAGGGTGCTGTACCAAGTGACACGGTAGTAAACCCTAAGGGTGGGCACAACAATCATGTGATGGCGATGATAACACGAAGTGGAAGAGGCGGTGATGTGCATGCCTCAAGAGAAAATCAAGTAATGGTTAATGAAGATGAGTTGCGAGATGATGATATGCCTTTGGTGGTTGAGGATATAGTGGAACCCCACGTGAAAAATGACGTTCGCATTGATATTAATGATATTGAGGAGGAGACACAAGAGACTGTGAACCCGTCTAGGGAACACATGATTGATATACCCGAGCTGGCGGTGCCCAAAGCTGAGGTACCCTTGCCTAGGCCTCCTCCACCTTACCCTCAAAGGCTAGCAAAGCCAAAAGGAGACAACCAATTCAAGAAGTTCTTGAAATTATGAAGAGTCTTACTATAAATGCGCCATTGGTGGAAGCCCTTGAACAAATGTCGGGGTACGCAAAATTTATGAAGGATTTGGTTACCAAGAAGAGGTCAATAGAGTGTGAAACAATCAAGATGACACATCAAGTGAGTTCTATTGTTCATTCTATGGCCCCAAAACTCGAGGATCCCGGAGCTTTCACTATCCCTTTCACTATTGGTAGTGCGGAGTTTGCTAAAGTCTTGTGTGACTTGGGGGCTAGTATAAACTTGATGCCCTATTCGGTTTTCAAGACCCTAGGGATTGTTCAACCTAGACCAACTTCCATGTGACTTCAAATGGAGGACCGATCAATGAAGCGTCCCTTGGGCATAATTGATGATGTCCTTGTTCATGTTGATAAGTTCATATTGCCGGCGGATTTTGTGATATTGGACTGCGAGGTGGATTTTAAGGTACCAATCATTCTTGGAAGACCTTTCCTAGCTGCAGGGAAGGAATTGGTAGATGTTGAAGCTGGGGAGTTGACATTCCGTGTGGGTGATGAGAAGGTGGTGTTTCATGTACGCAAATCAATGGGGCAACCCAATAGCACGGAGGTGTGTTCATTTGTGGACATTGTCACAACCGTGATAGTGGATGACACAAGTACATTGATAAATGTTAAAGATCCTCTTGAGGCCATGCTTCTTAACATGGATGTCAATGATGATACCGGTAGAGTGGACTGCGTGAATGCATTGCATGTCATGGGTTCATATTCATATGATCCTAGGAAGCTATCTTTGGATATAGAGAATCGCAAAACTCCTCCAACCAAGCCATCCATTGAGGAGCCACCAGTGTTGAAGATAAAGCCACTTCATGCACACCTCAGGTATGAGTTTTTAGGTTCAAATTCTCCTTTACCTGTTATTCTTTCCTCGTGCCTAACTAACATGCAGGTTGATGCCACTTTGGCAGTTGTTCAAAAGCGCAAAAAGGCAATTTGATGGATATTGGCAGATATTCGGGGGATAAGCCCCGCATTTTGCATACACAAGATCATTTTGAAGGAGGATGCAAGGCCATCTCTTGAACATCAAAGAAGATTAAATGAGGCTATGCAAGAAGTGGTAAAGAAAGAGGTTATCAAGTGGTTGGATGCTGGTGTGGTTTACCCAATCTCAGATAGTTCAAGGACCTCTCCAGTCCAATGTGTGCCAAAGAAGGGTGGAATGACAGTCGTGACCAATGACAACAATGATTTGATTCCTACTCAGACTATTACGGGTTGGAGAGTGTGTATGGACTATAGAAAGCTTAACAAGATAACAAGAAAAGATCACTTCCCACTACCATTCTTGGACCAAATGCTCGATCGTCTTGCGGGCCGGGCCTTTTATTGTTTTCTAGATGGCTACTCGGGCTACAATCAAATTCTCATTACCTCGGAGGATCAGGAGAAGACAACCTTTACATGTCCTTATGGCACATTTGCTTTCTCGAGAATGCCATTTGGACTATGTAATGCCCCAGCGACCTTTCAAAGATGTATGATGGCAATTTTCACCGACATGGTGGAGGATATCTTGGAGGTCTTCATGGACAATTTCAGCATGGTGGGGGATTCATTTGAGGAATATCTAGTGAACTTGGATAGGGTGTTGGAAAGATGTGAAGAAACTAAACTTGTGCTTAACTAGGAGAAATGTCACTTTATGGTGCAAGAGGGTATTGTATTGGGTCATAAAATCTCAAAACATGGAATTGAAGTTGATAAGGCAAAAATTGAGGTTATCGCAAGGCTCCCTCCCCCTACTTCTATCAAAGGGGTGAGGAGTTTTTTTGGTCATGCCGGGTTCTACCGGCGATTCATTAAAGACTTCTCAAAAATTGTGAACCCACTTTGCAGATTGTTGGAGAAGGATGTCAAGTTTGTCTTTGATGAGAAGTGCATGGAGTATTTTGAGCTATTGAAACACAAGTTGACCACAACTCCTATCATTACCGCACCTAATTGGAATTGCCCTTTGAACTTATGTGCGATGCGAGTGATGTGGCGGTAGGTGCGGTGCTAGGCCAAAGGATCAACAAAATGTTCCATCCTGTGTATTATGCTAGCAAAATGATGAATGAGGCCCAAAGAAACTACATGGTGACGGAAAAAGAGCTATTGGCTATTGTGTTTGCGATGGAGAAATTTTAACCTTATCTTATGGGGGCAAAGGTGATCATACACACGGACCATGTAGCCCTTCGGTATTTTATGACAAAGAAGGATTTGAAAGCAAGGTTGATGAGATGCATGCTACTCCTTCAGGAATTTGATCTGGAGATTGTGGATAGGAAGGGGAGCGAGAATCAAGTTGCGGACCATTTGTCCCGGCTAGAGGAAGAGGGGAGACCATGTAATGGTGTTGAGATAAATGATACTTTCCCTGACGAACAACTTCTTTCCATTTCTATGTGTGATATACCTTGGTTCGTGGATATCGCCAACTTCATTGTGACTGGTAATCTCCCATGTAAGTTCTCTTCCAACCAAAGGAAGAAACTCAAGCGGGATAGCTTGGATTTCTATTGGGATGATCCGTATTTGTTTAAAATTTGCACGGATGGGGTGATAAGAAGATGTGTACCGGAAAGTGAACAAATGAACACATTGGAGGATTGTTACTCTTCTCCCTATGGTGGCCATCATTGGGGGGCGGGGGTGAGGACGGCTTCAAAGGTTTTGAGTTGCGGCTTCTATTGGCCGACGTTGTTTAACGATGCTAGCGACTTGGTAAAGAGAAGTGATGCATGCCAAAGAGCCGGCGGGATTTCAAAGAAGGATGAAATGCACCTCAATACAATTCTCGAGGTTGATAGTTTTTATGTTTGGGGCATTGATTTCATGGTCCCGTTCGTGAGCTCTTGTGGGAACACGTATATTTTCGTGGCGGTGGACTATGTTTCAAAGTGGGTTGAAGCCGTGGCTCTACCTAACAATGAAGCCCGAAGTGTTGTGACATTCTTGAAAAAGAGTATCTTCACTAGGTTTGGCACCCTTCGTGCTATCATTAGTGATTGGGGGGGGGGGGNTGTCCAAAACGGTAAATGCTGATAGGATCGATTGGTCGAAGAAATTGGATGATGCTCTTTGGGCTTATCGGACGGATTACAAGACTCCAATTGGTATGTCTCCATATCAGTTGGTGTTTGGTAAGGCTTGCCATTTTTCGGTGGAATTAGAGCACGAGGCTATGTGGGCGATGAGAAAGTTAAACTTGGAATGGGATGTTGTAGCCAATCTCCGAGTGGAGCAATTGAATGAACTTGATGAGTTTAGATTTCATGCCTACTCCAGCTCGTCCTTGTATAAGGACAAGATGAAGTACCTTCACGAAAAATATGCTCGGGGTAAAGAATTCAAGGTGGGCGACATGGTTCTTCTTTCCAATTCCCGGTTAAGGTTATTTTCTGGGAAACTCAAATCAAAGTGGAGTGGTACTTTTGAAGTGGTATTTGTGACTTTTTTTGGTGCTCGTGATCTCAAAAACAAGAATGGTGAAGTGTTCCGGGTCAATGGGCATCCCGTCAAACACTATTTGGGAAAGTTTGATGACAACCACTTGGTGGCCCTCATTCATTTGATGTGATATGATGGTAACATGCGTCGTGCCGCGACGTTAAATCAGGCGCTTCTTAGGAGGCAACCCATGTCTTTTTCTATTTTTTTGATTTTCTTTGTAGACTAGAATTTTTGGGCTAATGGTTTGTGAGATGTTGCAGGGATAATGTTGAACCAGTGCAAAACAAAAGCACAAAATGTCAGGTCTCTGAAGTTTGCCAACGTGGCCGCGCTTCAAATTAGTGCGGTCCGCGCTGGTTTGTGTTAGGATGTTTGAGTCTCTGAAGTTACCAGCGCGACCATATAGCATTTTTGTGTGGTCCGCGCTGGGAGGACCCAGTTATTTATGTTCTCTGAAGTTTCCCACACGGCCGCGTAGCATAACAGTGCGGTCCGCGTGGGCAACTCAGTTCAATACAAAGCCTATAAATCCAGCGCGGTCTGCGGCCATTTTTGTGCAGCCGCAATGTTAGGTAGGTCATGGGTCCCACGAGTTTCAATAAATAGAGACCCAAGGCCTCTTTTTACCCTTTTCACACTCTGACTTGTTGAGCCCTAATTTTTACTATTCATCCGTCACTTTTGCACCAAGTAGTTGATTCTTCAAAATCCCTGGTAACGTTTCTTGTAAATTTCATTTATTAGCTTTAATTTTTAATTATTTTTTTTGCTTCCTAGTAGTATAGCTTCTTATTTCATCCCATTTTTCTTAGGGCTAATGATTAGATTAGTTTTTTGGGTTAAGTTTTGAACACTGGGCATGAATTACTATATTGGTAATTGAGTAGGGACAACTAGGACTCCAAGACTTGATAAAAAATGGATTAAAATGTTAAACCCTAACTCAGTTCAACTACATTGGCCCAGCGCGGCCGCGCGTCCTTTGTGCGCGGTCTGCATTGATTTATTCTGTGGGTGCCTAACTTGCCCAATGCGGCCGCGTCACATTTTTGTGCGGTCCGCGCTGGTCCAATGAGGCTGCGGTCCATAAGCACTTGGAGAGATTCAGAGAGGTCTGTTTTGAGGTATAAGCTCAGCGCGACTGCGCTCCTATTTTACGCGGTCCGCGCTACCCCAGCGCAACCGTGTGACTCTTTTGCGCGGTCCGCGCACCTCTATTTTGCTGTACACTGCTTCTGTGTCATGAAATTAATTGTGTTCTCCTCTTGTGTTCTTCATCTATTCCACTGCATGTGCTTAAACTAATAATCTTAGACGTGTATTTTTTAGAGATCATGGTTAAAAAATGAGGCGGTCAACCACCACAACAACCCGGGAGAGGTGGTACCTCCCGAGGGGGTAAGGGAAAGAGTATTGTTAAACTAACTCCCTAGGCTCGGGAAAACATCAAAAAGACCCATAAGCTAATATGGGCTGCTGATAGGGCTTCCTCTAACTCTTCAGGGAGTAAGTATGCACCATCCAGGAGCATAACCTCACAGTCTGCCCTTACTCACATCACTGACCCACTCCAATTGCATGACACTCCTCCACCTTCACCTTCATCCAAAAGGCAAGTCAATGTAGTCTCAAATTCGTCTGATGAGTCCGTAGCAGGAGGTAATGCACAATACTCCACCTCCCCCACAGCTTCATTATCTAGGGAGAGTGCAGGATATGGTGGGGAGGGGGTGAGCCTCAATTCAGAGGAGTTGATCGAACCAGGAAACTTGAAGCTTGGGCAGACAGATTTATTAGTGACTTGGCATTCCACAAATTTAGAGAGTGGTGGCCCGTGAGGAAGTTGATCCCGAAGAGAACATTCATTGACAAAGACCTTGTACCCCTCAACCCGAAAGTGCAAAAAGAGTTCCGAACTAGATCTGGCTGGGACTTCTTCAAGGAGAGATGTATTGATGCCAATGAACATATGGTGAAAGAGTTTTATTGCAATGTTTCTCACATAGTCAAAGACACAAAGGTGATGAAGGTGAGAGACAAAATGGTAGTGTTTGATGGAAAGTCGTTGAATGACTACTTGGGGTTCAAGGAGGAAGATGAATCAGAGTATTTATCTAAGCTGGCAATGGGTGAAGAAGTGCGTCCTTGGTTGGCTGAGTACTTGGCAGTCCCAGGCACTGTTCCAAAATGGTTGAAATCGAGGGAGAAGATTCTATGGAATACCCTCAGTTTTGAAGCTAAAGGTTGGTTAACCTTTGTTTGTAGTAGGCTTGATCCTTTTACCCATGATCACTCCGTTCCACTTGCGTGGGCTATTCTTATGCATCCATCATGGCCAGGCTACCTATCAATGGATTTGAAGGTCAAGAGGAAACGTTTTGATGTCAAGGCCAAGCCGGTGGCCCCCTACTCATGGTATAGCTAGTTGGGTTCGGACAACCCAAAGTCAAAGAAGTACCAGCCACCCACCTCTGCCCCACCTGGCCAGTCTGAGGAGCCAGTTGTGGTAGAGCTTTCTCCCAGTCCATCCACCATTCTTTCTCCTACTTCCAATGAGACCTTGCCCCTGATTCCTTCTTCTATGGCTGGTCCTTCTACTTCAGCTGACCCAACAGTCCCTTTATCAAAGACTCATCGGTTCACTGCCCATAGCTCAGTCAATCATTAGCCAGTTTGAACAATTGGATGTCAGCTGCGACATCCAAGTTGTCCATATTGGCCATTTCAGTTGAGGCCCAGTCAACACCAGCCATTGCTCATATTCCTCAAAATATTGAGGATACCTTGAAGAAGCTCCTGGACAAGTAGGAGAAGATTTTGGAGTCCTAGGCCACCTTAACTAAGGTGGTAGATTCACATGGCAAAGCTCTCGAGGAGCTTGCCAAGGAGCACAAAAAGATGAGGAAGTCAAGGGCATCTAGGGAGTCGGTGAAGAAACTTAGAGAGGACGTGGACAAGCTATTGGTAGATCAAATGCCTTGAGACTTGCTACTTGAGGAGCCAACCCTAGACCCAGCAGCATCTCGGCCATAGCAGGAGGAGGAGCCCAGGCCTCTAAGGAAGAAAAGGAAGCTTCCTAGCACTGAGGGTGTAGTGATAGAGATTGCACAGGTTCAGGAGGGCCCCTCCAGTGTTGCACCAGATATTCAGCCGATCCATGACCCGACCCCTGTCCTAGCAGCAGAGCAGCAGCTAGCCGGGAACCAGTCTAAGGTTCCCGCCTATACAGAGGACCAGGGGACCACTGAGCAGCCTAGGCAGACAGACCAGGCTTAGGGAGCCATTCTATATCCTTTATCTGATTTTGTGCTTATTTTGGTAGTTGGCATTGGGGACAATGCCAGCTCTTATTCGTGAGGATGCGCCCTACTCTTTTTATTTGATACACTTGGATGACTGTATATATTTGATTTTTAGTTAATGTTATTAGATTTAATAGTTGGCCTGTATATAATTTCTTATTTTTGCTACTTCTCTACTTTATGTAAATATTCATCTCCCGTTGTATATTCTACTCCCCTATTGTACATATTCATTCGGTTTTTCTATTTTCATTAATTGTTTTCATTTTTAGCTTTGTAGTTAGGCTCTTAGACTTTTGTTTTGGTTTTGGCATTTTCAATAAGCCCTTGGTTTTCTTAATTCCACGGTTCTTTCCAAGGGTGGAGTGTTGTGGGAACCGGGTGTCTCTTCCCAATGATAGATGGCATGACAACCTTCTTAAGGGTTTGAGTCCGTTTTTGATTTTCTTCTTTTGATTTTGATTTTTAGTAGTTAAGGGTACCTCAGGCAAAGCTTTACTTGGTCCTAACACATTTGCCTTTGATCCCATGGTCAAAGACATAATGTTGTGTTTAGGATGGTGAAAGTCGTGGCCTTGAGACTCTTGTGTTAACCAAAAAATATCATGTGGTCGTGTTGGACCATTATGTGCTTGAATTGTAACTAAGGTCATTGTGGGCCCTCAATTCAACGTCTTTAGAAATCCTTGAGTGTGTGTGGTGAGAATTCAAATTGTGAGTCCAAGTCCCGAGCCGATGGTATAGAACCTGCCCCGAATGTTTGTTGAGGCAAAATCCTAGGTGAAATTTGACTTGAGAAGTGATTATAGGCTCTCCTTGATCCAAATTCTAAGTTGAACAATTCCATAGCCTACAAATGAAATGATTCCCTAGTTAACCCTTTTGAGCCTTAAACTTTTTTCTTTCAAGAACCAAAGCTACAAGCCTATACCCGTTTTTAATGAGACCCTCTCTTGGCACCCAAATCTTCCCTTGAGTAAATGACAAATGTCTAAGTTTGGGGGAGAGGCAAGAAAGGAAACAATGTGGTAAAAGGTAGAAAAGCAAAAGAAAAGGAAGGCAATGAAAAAGAAAGAAAAGAAAAGTTCAAAAAGAAAGACCAATGTGAATAGCAACAAAAAGGGGATTCAAAGAAAATAAAAGTGAAAAAAAAATGTGGAAAAAGTAGAAAAAGGCGAAACGTGTTGAATTGCATAAGAAAGAGTGACATTGTGTCTCTCTAACCCCTTGAAAAAAAAGTGAATACTCTAATGAGTCAAGAAAGTGTGCCAAAATGAAACAAAAGAAGTGCTTAAGGGAAGATTCAACCCACTTGAACAAAAACATATCCTACCCTTACCCAAAAGCCTTCACAATGACTCCACAAAACCCTATATGATCTTGAGTTGAAGGGAACCTACATTAGTGGATACTTACATAAGGGGCAAGCATATGGTACTTAGAGCCGGACTTGTGACGTTGTTCTTGTGAGAGATGAGTGAAAGTCCATCAACCTTGGTTTGTGTGTCAATACTCTAAAAGATAAGGTTCGTTTAGGGAGAGTTCAGGATGTGTGAGTTTGGGTTCCACAATGACCAAAGTAATTGAGAGAAGTTCCTTGATGAAATGTGTCAACCCTTGATGCTCTTGTGTCACACTTGATCCATAGTTTTCAAAAGCTTAAAATGTGTTAATGATGAATTTGTATTGAGGGCAATTGTTAGTCCCAATTGATGCTTGTTGAGGTTAATTTAGGATGGCTGGAAATTCTTGGATTGCCTTTTTAAGGGTAGGTCTTATTTTTTTTGCTTGAGGACAAGCAAAGGTTTAAGTTTGGGGGAGTTGATAAGTTAGGATTTTAACATGATTATACCCCTACTTGCTATTGCTTTGGTTACAAATTGCCACAAAATAGTCCCAAAATGCTTACAAGTTGCGCTTGATTGCAGGTTTGAGCGATGAGATGACAAAATGTCAAAGATCGGCTCAAAATGGAGTGAAACCTGCCAAGTGTCAAAGACCAAGTGAAGCGAGGGACAGGAAGACCTAGTGGGGACCGCACTGATAAGCCATGCAGCCGCGCTAGGAGATTCAGAGACTGATTAATCAAGGGGCAATCTGTGCGTCCGCGCTCCATTTATGCGCGGTCAGCGCCAGTCATGTTCAGAGACCACAATTGCAATAACAAACTCCCACACTGCCGCGCTACAAATCAGTGCGGTCCACGTGGATGAGATTCAGAGAGTTGGAGTTTTTGCCCAGGCTAGCCACGCGGCCGTACTACATTTCTGCGCGGTCCGTGCCCATCTTCGACCACGGCCGTGCTACATTTCTGCGCGATCCACAGTCCCAACTTCAGATAGGAGATTTTTAGATTCCAAGAGCCATCGCGGCCGCGCGATCTTTTTGCGGTCCGCGCTGACCCCACAGGGGTATTTTTGTCAAGTTTTTCCAGCCATAAATAGGACATTTTACCATTTTTAGGTCAAGTTTTATATTCTAAACAAGAGCTGCACTCATGAGAACCGTGTTTTAGCCTATTGTTGGCACTTTAGCATTAATTCTTCCATAGATTCTTGTAGTATAACTTTAGCAATTAATTAATATGCTTAGTTCTTCATCTATTTCTTCTGTTTCTTCTTTAATTATGTCTAGCTAAATCCTTTAGCTAGGGTTGTGGCATAACCCTAGTATGGGTAGTTGATGGGTGTTGCTTCTTAATGATAGATTGATATTGGGTGTTTGTTATTTGGGTTAATATTATGCTTTAATAAAGGATTTGTGGTTGCAAACAGTGGTTCTAGCTTAGTGGGTTTTGACTCTTCTTGAGAAAGAGAGTCTATGATCCCAAAATTGACCCAACAAGGAATTTGGATGGACCCATGTGAAATGGTTGTCCCAATTAGCGGGTTAAATTTCGAGAGAGTAATCACTCTACTTGAACCCTAGTTGCTTGGTCTAATTGGCCTACCTAATTGGTCTCTCGAGAGTCAATTAGGCAAAACTGCTCTCTCTACCGAGAGGTGTGAGAGTGGGTACAATCGTGCAACGGTTATAACATTGATCCCGAATATGTCAATCTATGATTAGTAGTTTCTACCCGTTAGTTAACCACCTAGGTGATGCCACGGCCCTAGTGCCCTTTCTCTATCTTAAATACAACTTAGAAAATATCCCTTTAGCATAATTTAGTCTTAATCCTTAGTTGATAAAAGAAAACCCAAAAATGTTAGAACTGCAATTAGAAGCACAAACCCATTCCTAGTCTAGACAGATACGCAACTCCACTCCAAGCTCTTTGTGGAAAAATCGACCCCGATACCACTATTCGGGTTAAAGCTGTAGCACCCACTCTTCCTACCTTTGTGTAAGGTCGAGTTGGCAGTGATCAAACATTCGACAAGCTGGGTGGCAAAGCAAGCTCATAAGACACCTCCCCAATCCTCCGAAGCACCTCAAAATGCCCAATGAACCAAGGACTCAATCTAACCTTCTTCCCAAATCTCATAACACCCTTCATGAGTGAAATCTTCAATAAAAATTTCTCACCATCCATGTAGGACACATCCTGAACCTTCCTGTTAGCATAACTCTTTTGTCTCAACTGTACTGTATGAAGCTTCTCCTGAATAACCTTCACCTTATCTAAAGCATCCTGCACCAAGTCTGTCCCCAATAGCTTAGCCTCACCCGATTCAAACCAACCAACTAGAGATCTACACTGCCTCCCATACAAACCCTCATATGGAACCATCTGAATACTCGACTGGTAGTTGTTGTTATAAGCAAACTCTGCAAGCGGTAGAAACTGATCCCATGACCATCTGAAAACAATAACACAACTGCGCAACATGTCCACCAATATCTGAATAGTGTGCTCGGACTGCCCGTCCGTCCGAAGGTGAAAAATTGTGATCAACTCAACCTGAGTACCCAACTCTCGCTGCACAGACCTCCATACTGTGAAGTAAAGTGAGTGCCCCTATTTGAAATGATAGAAACTCGAACACCATGCAAACGAACAATCTCCCGGATATAGATCTCTGCCAACCGCTTTGAAAAATAGGTAGTACACACAGGAATGAAGTACGCGGACTTGGTCAGCCAATCCACAATCACCAAAATAGCATCAAAATTCTTCAAAGTCCGTGGAAGTCTAACTGCAAAGTCCATAGTGATCCTCTCCCACTTCCACTCTGAAATATCCATATGTTGAAGCAAGCCACCCGATCTCTAATGCTCATATTTCACCTGCTGACAATTGAGACACCGAGTTACAAATCCTACAATATCTTTCTTTATTCTCCTCCACCAATAATGCTGTCTTAGATCCCGATACATCTTTGCGGTACCCGGATGAATTAAATCTCGCGAGCTGTGGGCCTCCTCCAGAATCAACTCCCGAAGCACATCTACATTGGGCACACATATCCGGCCATACATCCTCAACACCCCATCCTCACCAATAGTCACATCTCTGGCATCATCATGCCGAACTCTATCCCTAAGGAAAAGTAAATGCTGATCATCATACTGGCGCTCTCTGATGCGATAATATAAGGAAGACCGAGAAATAACACAAGCCAATACCCGGCTGGGCTCCAAAATATCTAACCTCACGAACCGTTGGCCAAGGCCTGAACATCAACTGCAAGAGGTCTCTCCCCAACTGGAATATATGCCAAACTCCCCATACTCACCGCCTTTTGGCTTAAAGCATCGGCCATTACATTGGCCTTCCCCGGATGGTACAATATAGTAATATCATAATCCTTTAGCAACTCCAACTACCTCCGCTACCTCAATTTGCAATCCTTATTCTTGAATAAGTGCTAGAGGCCATGATGATCAGTAAACACCTCACAAGACACACCATACAAGTAATGCCTCCAAATCTTCAATGCATGAACAATGGTAGCCAACTCCAAATCATGAATGGGGTTGTTCTTGTCATGGGGCTTCAACTGACGAGAAGCATATGCAATAACTATACCCTCATGCATCAATACACAACCAATATCAACTCTCGAAGCATCACAATACATGGTAAATGAAAGCTGATGGCAAAACTAACACTGGAGTTGCGTCAAGGCTGTCTTGAGCTTCTGAAAGCTCTCCTCACACTCGTCCGACCATACAAATGAAGCACCCTTCTGAGTCAACTTGGTCAATGAAGATGCGATAAATGATAATCCCTGAACAAACCAACGATAATAGCCTTCAAACCAAGAAAGCTACGAATCTTTGTGGCTGAGGATTGGGCCAACTCTCAACTGCCTCTATCTTCGTTAGATCTACCTGAATACCCTCACTGGAGACCACATGGCCCAAGAAAGCCACTGAACTGAGCCAAAACTCACATTTGGAGAATTTTGTATAAAGCTTCTCCTCCCTCAATCTCTGCAACACAACTTTGAAATGATCCGCGTGCTCCTCCTGACCACGCGACAACACCAGTATATCATCAATGAAGACTATGACAAGTGAGTCGAGATAAGGCCAGAACACGCTATTAATCAAATGCATGAACGCTGTTGGGGCATTGGTTAGCCCAAAAAACATCATCAAAAACTCATAATGACCATATCGTGTCCTAAAAGTTGTTTTAAGAATATCTGAGTCCTGATCTTCAACTGGTGATAACCTAAACAGAGATAAATCTTGGATAACACTCTCGCCCCCTGAAGCTGTCGAATAAATCATCAATGCGAGGCAAAGGATATTTGTTCTTGATTGTTACTTTGTTCAATTGCCTATCATCAATGAACATCGTCATAGTGCCATCCTTTTTCTTCACAAATAGAACCGGCGCACACCAAGGCGACACACTAGGCCAAATGAACCCCTTATCAAGGAGTTCCTGAAGCTGCTCCTTTAACTCCTTCAACTTCGTTGGTGCCATACGATACGGTGGAATGAAAATGGGCTGAGTGCCTGGAACTAGGTCAATACCAAGTCAATATTCACGTCCGGTGGCATGACTGACAAGTCTGTGGGAAACACATCAGGAAAATCCCTCATAATGGGAATAGAATCAATACTTGGAGTCTCTACACCCATATCCCTCACAAATACTAGATACGAAAGACAACCCTTCCCAACCATACGCTTGGCCTTCAAGAATGAGATCATTCTACTGGGAACATAATCAGTCAAACCTCGCCACTCAATTTGTGGCACACCCAGTATAGCCAATGTAACTATCTTAGCATGATAGTCTAGAATAGCACGACACGGAGATAACCAATCCATGCCCAAAATAACATCGAAATCCACCATACACAATAATAAAAGATCCACTTAGGTCTCCAGACCCCCAATAGTCACCATACACGATCAATGCACACGGTCTAGCATAACAGTATCGCCTAACGGGGTAGATACATGAACAGGTAAAGCAAGAGACTCACGGTCATACCCAAATAATGAGCAAAGTATGATGACATATAAGAAAAGGTGGAACCGGGATAAAATAATACAGACACATCTCTATGGCAGACTAAAACAATACTTGTAATAACAACATCAGAAGCAATAACAACGGGTCTAGCTGGAAGTGCATAGAAACGAGCCTGACTGGCACCTGATCGACCTCCCCTTCTAGGGTGACCCCTAGCTGCCTAGCTAACTGGGTGGGTGGTGATGAAGTAACTGGTGCTGAAGCTGACAGCTGGCCCCTCTGCTGAGATAAACCCCCAAATGACGAGGACACTACCTCCACATTTGTCCCATCTCTCCATACTCATAGCAACTCCCGAGTGCTGCAGACGGGGACTGAAGGGAACTTGTACACCGAAATGACTAGCAGATGCACCTGGCATAGAAGAGCCATGAACTGCTAGGGCACGGGACGAACTCTGAGCTAGAAGGGCACAAAGTGATGACTGGCCCTGATGAGAACTGTGAGAACCATGACCCGATGATGGCCCACGACAACTTGAGCGAGCTGGCTAAGCATGCCTGAATGGACGGCCTCTATCGTGCTGAAACTGACCTTTCGAAGGAGCACCACTATAACTACTAGATCCTCGAGGCCTCTTGGCCTCCCTCCCCTCTCGCTCCTGGCGACAAACAGACTCAATCTCCTGAGCAATGTCTACAACCTCCTCAAAGGTAGCACTAGTCATCCTCTCTCTGGCTATAAGAATACGAAGCTGATAAGTGAGGCCATCAATAAACCTCCTAATCCTCTCTCTATCTGTCGAAAACAACCAAATAGCATGACAAGCTAACTCGGAGAACCTCGTCTCATACTGCATCACAGTCATCTCTCTCTGGCGCAAGCACTCAACCTGCCTGCACAGCTTCTCTCTGCGAGACTACGACACATACTTCTCCAAAAGGAGAATGGAGAACTGCTGCCAGGTAAGGGGTGCTGCACCAACAGGCCTACACCTCTTTAATGCCTCCCACCAAATGAAGGAAGCTCCAGAAAGCTGATAAGTAGAGAATCCGACCCTGCTGGTCTCCAGAATACCCACCGTACGAAGCATCCTCTGACACTTATCCAAGAAACCCTGGGTATCCTCGCCCTCTACACCAGTGAAAGTCAGACACTAAAGTCTACCAAACATCTCCAACCTGCATTGCTCGTCCTTTGGCATGGCAGGAACTACATAGTCCTAAGTAGATACAATCAGCTGGAATGGATGTGCCCCGGTGTCTGAAGTCCCTGCATGACCTACTCAGGTGTCCGAGCGGCAGAAGTCTGAATTCCTCCCCTAACCTGAGAAGTAGCTGCAACTATAGTAACTGAGACCGCCTGAGCTAGGCCAGTGCAAACTGATAGAATCTGAGCCAGGGCCTCCTGAAGACCCGAAATCACAATGGGCACAGCTGGTGCCTGAGCTGGTGCTGCTAGAGCATCCACAGCTGGGACCTGATCTTGAATTGGGGCAGCTGGTAGATCTACAGGTGCTTCCCTAGCTGCAGTGCGGGCTATACCCCTGCCTCTACCGCGACCACGACCGTGTCCTCGGCCTCTAGTGGCCACATCTAGTTTTATTGGTGTTTGTTTTTCCTGACCGGTAGCGCGTGTCCTCACTATCTGTAAGAGAATAGAATAACAGAAGTTTAGTACTCGGAACAACAAACTCGCATGACAAGAATTTCAGGATTATGAAGTTTTTCCTAAAGGTTCTGCAGCCTCTCGAGGATAAATACAGACGTCTCTGTACCGATCCATGAGACTTTACTAAACCTGCTCATGACTCATGAGACCTATGTAACCTAGGCTCTGATACCAACATGTCACGACCCTAAACCCGGACCCGGTCGTGATGTCGCCTTTGTGAAGACAAGGCCAGCCGACACATTCCCATTTGAATTTTAAGCAATTAAAATAATAAGCATTAATTCTTAAACATGATAAATTCTAGAGGAAGCAGTGAACGGTGCAATTTGCAGAATACAACCCAACACAGCCGGATACTAGGGTGTCACCAGTCCTGAGCATCTATCAATATACTAGAGGTCTGAAGAGTCTACAAAGAATACTATAGAATCACTAATAAGGGAAAGGAGATGAGATAAAGGGGGAGAAGCACGGGGCTGCGAATGCCGAGCAGTTAGCTCGCGAACTCCGAAATCCGCCGGGAGCTCTCAACCCACGCAAGGAGGATTAGCAGCACCTGAATCTGCACACGGGGTGCACAGAGTAAAGTAAGTACTCTAACTCATTGAGTAGTAATCATAAATAAGGAGAGAAATACGAAATCCACATAGGGCATATTACAAGCTATAAGTAAGTAGTAAAAGCCAGCAAAAAAATAGTGAAGCAGTAAAGATAGGTAAAGTCACCAAGTTCAATTTAAATTTCATAAACTGCCGTTTTAACAATTAAGCAAGTAAATGGCAGGCAAATAGGAAATATCCCCAACAATGCACGACCCCACGCTCGTCATCTAGCATGTGAGTCACTTCAATATAGCACAACGATGTGCAATCCGGGTTTCATACCCTTACGACAACATTTAAAATCATTAGTCACCTCAATCAGGTCCAAACTCCAGCCTGCGACACCTTTGCCCCTTGAATCATCCTCCACTCTCGTTGAATCTGTCCAAAATTAGAATCACAACAACAAAATATGCGAAGGGAACGAAGCCCATGCAAAAATGATCAATTTACAACACATATCCCGAAATTACCAAAACCCGACCCCCGGGCCCATGTCTCGGAATTTGATAAAATTTACATCATAGATTCCTTATCTTCCCACGAGTTCATACATATCAAAAGTACCAAAGTCCGACCACATATGGTCCCCCAAATTGTCAAGTCTGGGTCTCCAATACCAAGCCCTAGTTTCCCCAATTTTTAACCCTTAAATTCCATTAATTACAACTCTAATCCGTGAAATAATACCATAGGAACCGGTTTTAGGTCCAAAATCCTTACCTCAATGAAGTCCCCTAGAAATGCTTCTTCAAATCGCCCAAAAAGCTCATAAACCCGACTTAGAAATGGTGAAATAGCTCAAAAATCGTGAAGGAAACAATTTATACCTTTTGGCCGAGGGATTTCGCATCTGCGGCCAAATTCCCGCTTCTGCGGTACCGTGTTTGCGGTACGGTTTTCACATAAGCTCCTCAGCTCCGCATCTGCGATGCACTGACGCACCTGCGCTATCGCAGGTGCGGCTCCTCAGCCACTTCTGTGGCTCCAGCCTTCCTAGCTCCTTTCTACTTCTGCGGTTTTTTTCGTATCTACGGGGGTCGCACCTGTGGCCTCTCAACCGCGGATGTGGTTATGATAGAAGAATTCCAACTTCAGCTGCCATTCAAACTTCTATTCTTTCCGTCAACTATCTGAAATCACCCAGAGGCCCCAGGGGCTTCAACCAAAAGCACAAACACATCATATACCACCATCGAAACTTATACCAATCTTCAATATACCTCAAACAACATCGAATCAACCAAAACACATCGAATTCAAACCTAATTTTTTAAAATCTTCTAAATTCTGCTATCGCTCAAAAAGTATACCAAACCACGTCCGAATGACCTGAAATTTTACACACATATCCCAAATGACACCATGTAACTACTGCAACTCCCGGAATTCCATTCCGACCCCTATATCAAAATCTCACCTATCAACCGGAAACACCAAAAATCCAATTTTGCCAATTCAAGCCTAAATTTACTCCGGACCTCCCAAAACACATTCCGGTGATGTTGCTAAGTCTCAAATCACATCCCGAAGCTATACGAACCATCAGAACTCACATACGATCCCTCTAACTCATACTTCAACATCCGGTTGACTTTTTGTCACGACCCAATTTCTATACCCGGTCGTGATGGTGCCTCTCGTGAAGACAAGGCCAGCCAATTAACCCAAATCCTCCCTTTAACAATTATTTATCACAAATGAACAGAAAGTACAACTTACTTGCGTTAAAAGCTATTAATTACAACCGAAAACAACCCGACTAGGGTGTCACAAGTCACGATCATCTAGAGAAGTCTAAGTATAACTACAGGGCGAATAATGTACAGAATAAAATTTAGAACCAAAGGAAGTAATCCGGTGCCGCGAACGCTGGCAGTCACTCTGCTCAGCTACAATAGCAATACCTTCAACCAGCTCAAAACCCACTACCGGGTGAACAATACCTGCATCTGCACACGAGGTGTAGGGAGTAAAGTGAGTACTCCAACTCAGTGAGTAATAAAAGTAAATAATAACTGAGCAGCCAGAAATCACGTAGAGCAACCAACATGCTATACAGAAGCCGGGTACAATTTATAAGAAAAAGTGAAATCAACGAAATCTTTAGAAATGTTTTGGCTCAGTTCAAATCTCTTTCGATAATGGTCCTTTCAATAATTACGAAAACGGTTTCAAAATAGTTAGTGCTGATTAGCACAGAAAATCCGCCCCTCGGGCACAAATACCATAGTATAACAGGTAAAAGGCAAGAAGTATGCAAAATGAGCACATAAAAGCTCGCCCCTCGGGCAATATCTCAAACTAAACCAGCCCCTCGGGCTCACTCTCCACAACACTCTCAGCCCCTCGGGCTCTCTCTCTCAAATCACTCTCAGAAATAGTATCACATAATAACTGCTTCAGCTCACAGCCCGATCCATATATTGCTGCGACGTGCAACCCGATCCATAGCTCGCTGCGGCGTGCAGCCCGATCCATAGCTCGCTGCGGTGTGCAGCCTGATCCATATGGGTACCCGCATTTACTGTGGGGGTGCAGTCTCCGGAGGGGCTCCTACAGCCCAAGCGCTATATCACTGCAGCGTGCAGTCCGATCCAATATATACATACTGCGGCGTGCAGTCCGATCCATATAATATACTACTGCGCCGTGCAGTCCGATCCATATAATATACTACTGCGGCGTGCAGTCCGATCCATATATATAACCTCACATCCAGGCCCTAGGCCTTACATCCCTGAGTGTATCCTCACATCTGGCCCTCAGCCCACTAAGTCAGAATATCATCACAAGCCTCTCGGGCACTAGTAAAACAGTAGTCCTCAGCCTAAAATATCATTTAAATTATCATTTAAGACTCAATTTGAGTAAAAATGGCTGAGTTGTAAAGTAGTGGAGAAACAATATGACTGAGTTCAAGTAATAAGTCAAAACAATGAGGTAAAGCAGTGAAAATAATCCCCAAAGTGTTCAAATATTTAGCACGAAGCCTAAATACGGCAATCAGCCCAAACAACAATGATAACATATAAAATCCAGTCAAATACGCGGTAATTTAATCAATCAGGACAGACCAAGTCACAATTCCCAGCGGTGCTCTACCCCATGCCCACTATTCGGCGTGCAAGTCACCGCAATATAGCACTACGATGTGCGATCCGGGGTTTCAAACCCTCAGGATATCATTTACAATCATTACTCACCTCGAACCGGTGAAATATCTAGCTCGCGACGCCTTTGCCCCTCAAACCGACCTCCACGCGCGTCGAATCTAACCAAAATCAGAGCGAATACATTACAATATTCCAAGGGAACAATACCCAATAAAAAACAATCGAAATATAGCAAAAATCCCGAAACTAGCAAAACCCGAGCCCTGGGCCCGCTTCTCGAAAAATTACAAAACTCACATTACCGTATTCCTCGTCTCCCTACGAGTCCATACATACCAAGAACTCCCAAATCCAAGCTCAAATGACCTATCAAATCCCAATTTGAAATATCAAAATTCAAGCCCTAACTTTACCCCCTTTTAATGAATTTCAACCAATTTCCATATTAAATCTAGTATAATCTCGTGTATTTAGGCCAAGGAACTTACCTCTAATTATTCTCCCTTAAATCCCTCTTCAAAATCGCCTCAAAGCTCTCAAATCTCGCTAAAAATGATGGAAATAACATAAGGTTCGCGGAACAAAAATAAATATAAAACCCTATCTGACTGCAGGGGTTTCCGCATCTGCGGTACCCACATCCGCTTCCGCGATACCCCTTCTGCGATCATTTTCCGCTTTAGCAGAATTTTATTGAATCACCAGGGGTCGCTTCTGCGACTCAAATTTCTGCTTCTGCGGAACCTCACCTCCAGGCCAACCGCTTCTGCGACCTTAGGTCCGCTTCTGCGGACTCGCTTAAGCGAAACAACTTCCGCTTCTACGGAACTTCCCATCTCAATATTGAACCGCTTATGCGACCATTCCCTCTCTTCTGTGGAACCGCTTCTGCGGTCCATTTCCACAGAAGCGAGCATTCCAGATACCGACAAACATTTGCCCCTTTCTTAACTTGAATTTCATCCCGTTAGCCATACGAAATCACCCCGAGGCCCCCGAGACCTCAACCAAAAATACCAACACATCCTAAAACATCATGCGAACTTGTTCCAATCATCAAAACACATTAAACAACACTAAAATCATCAATTCACATCGGATTCAAGCCAAAGTTCTTTCAAAAACTTCTGAAACACGCATTCGATCAAACACCTAACCAAACGATGTCCGATTGACCTGAAAATTTGCACACATATCCAAAATCACCCAAAGAAACTACAACAACTCTCGGAATCCCATTCCGACCCTCGGATCAAAATCTCACCTATCAACCGGAATTCGCCAAAATTCTAACTTCACCAATTCAAGCCTAATTCTACACTGGACCTCCAAAATCAATTCCGATCACGCTCCTAAGTCTCAAATCATCCCCCGAAGCTAACCGAATCACCGAGAATCACATCCGAGCCCTCTACCTCAATAGTCAACTTTCAGTTGACTTTTCCAACTTAAGCTTTTCCTTAAAGAGACTAAGTGTCTCATTTCTTATCAAAACCAATCCAAATCAATTCTAACACACCACCTACCGATAACGAAACATGAAGAAGCATGAAATGTGGGAAACTGAGCAATAACATATGAGACGATGGGTCGGGTCGTCACATCCTCCCCAACTTAAACAAACGCTCGTCCTCGAGCGTACCCAAAGTTGTCCTAGAAGTCAACCGATAGTTAAGTGACCTTACCAAGAATATACCCGGGGTGATCCCACATCATCCTATCTCTTACAGGTCCGACAACACAACATAGTTGAAATTTCACGATCCATCTAAACCATATACCGTAAGACCGAATTGCGCTTTCCAAAAATCATACACAAGATCAGAACCTCACATCTATATTCAAAATGAATTCGAACCAGCTGTAATAACCTATACCTGCAATCTCCAGTGAAATCATAAAGTATACCACACAATCCAACACTCGAAACAATAACTTCTATTCTTAGCAGTTGCCTACAACACCCGGATACCGGTAGAAAAACTCTTATCAACTAAGGCCTTATTCCAAAGCCTTCATAGACTCCAAAGATAAATAAAAAATGCGATAAATTGTAACCATTCCTCAGGTCACCCATACATGAAGCCACTTCCTGTTTGACTAATAGCACAACAGATTTTCGGGCCAAACCTCGATATAAACCCTCTAAACAGCTGAAATCACATCTGTTCGCATTCATTAATGACTCCAATGATCACCTCGAATTCAACACACCACCCTGGTGATACGACACCTCAATACAGGCCTAAGCCACAACTTGCATAATGCACGTACCATTAAGGAACAGTCTGGACATACTCAAATCATGACAAATGACTCAAACGAAAGATTTGTACCCCAAGCTCAACAGTACCATTACAACACAAAGCTGAGACCCCGTCTCACAGAATAGAAATAGAGTACCTGAATCCTCCTCGAAAGGTCATAACTTCACGTGGCCTCGTCAAAACGCCCGATCCTTTCCAAACACTGTTACACATGAAGCACTTCAAGTCACCATGCTCAAAAATAGATAGCCACGCACAGATTGATGTATGAAACCAAGAAATCCATCACACCCACGGTGAAGCAAGTAATATACACCATTCAATCCCGAAAGGACACAACCAATGCGCTATTTGCCGAGCAACACCCAATACAGACTTTCCTCAGAAACCAGGAAGCAAGGCATACAAAGTAACATATGGAAAACTATTCTCAACATCACACTGTTGCGGCGTGCAACCCGATCCAGATAACATACCTGTGGCGGCGTGCCACCCGATCCACACAAATATCTCATATAGGGAGATGCACATCAAGCCAAATTTGCTCATTATAACAAAATACCGAGTATTGGTCTAAGCATACTGGGTGCATAATGATATCTACTTATAACGTTGTAAGCTACAAAACTCAACTTCCACTATGAATCTTGATAGCACTGCACTATATGGGCCCACAGTCCGAAAATCATAACACCTCACAACACAGAAAAAGCAGCTCATAGATCTCCCCAGATCACTAGCAGGTTCAATAACGATCGAATCAACCTATCCTTCATCAATACAATTTGGGGCCAAGCAAGCCAACTCAAGCTAAACATGTATCTAATCAGCTTACCAACAAACTCATTACCAAGAAGCCTGAAGCTGCTCCTTCCACTACTATAACTCATGCCGGAGCCGCACGATACGGTGCCCGACACCAAATCAATACCGAAATCCATAATCTCGCCCGGTAATATGCCCGACCATAAGGAACGCATCCGAAAAAGTCCCTTAATACCGGACTGAATCAATGGTAGAAACCTCTATACTGACATCCGTCACAAAGGCCCAATTAAGGAAAGCAATCCTTCCCAACCGTCCGCTAGTCTTTGGAACACAACCATTCAGCTAGAACAAAGTCCAATGCACCTCGCCACACAACCTGTGGCATTTTCCGACATAACCCATAGCACAATAGTCTAGAATAACCCAACACTGAGAGAACCAGTCTACACCCCAATATCATATCCAGAGTTTAATATACCAAGCAAAGAAAGATCCACACGGGCTTCCAAACCCCCAATAGCCGCTAACTGTACCAATACACACTATCCACAACCACTACATAGCCTGAACATAAGAACTCCATCTCCCTTTTCCTAACCACAAACGTCTATGTATTCCTCTAGTCAAGAACTCTCCATCAATCACATATAGAAGAGAAATCACTACACATTCCATGCTTCGCATGCCCATAGGCAATATATACTTCTCTAAACCACGGTAAAACTCATCAAGAACTCTCTATCCCAATTCCATTGCACAAGCTAAACTGCCAGGACTGAATCCTTCTACCCGAACCAAGCTAAGCAAGCTGTCAGAACTCAAGAGCCTTGCTGCACAATACCAGTAAAAGCTCATTACCTCGAACACATACGAAGAATTAATCATATCCTTACCATACCGATTCGGTCTACTATCAAGATATTCCATCTATCTAATTTCTCTTTTTATTCATCATCCACTTGATATTTCTCCCTCGTTGTAGCATCACAATGCCTCCATCTAGGCTTACCACATGAGACTCGCACATAAGACCACATTGTCTAAGACCCATGGCCACTGAATACTCTTTCAACCGTTCCCAGAAATACCACATTCCAGATTACTTTACCCCGAAGAACTTCCTGCGAATCTGAAATTCGTTACCATTACTTTGCAGATACTGATACATAGAATCCCATAATTAACATAAAATACCACAAGTCTTGATCTTTTCTAATGAAAACACAGTCCCTATCCACATACACAACCTTATGACACCTGATTATTACATGCCAAATCTTGAACACAATAAAACCATTCTTGAGAGTCATTCACTCTTACAGAACTATAAATTATCTGACTTAACGAACAGAACTACACGTGCCTTATTAGCACTCTGACACCGCAGAACATGATCTCATACCAATACAAACAACTATCTTCCTTCTCTATACACTGAGCATTCTTTACCAGCAACAGCTCAAGACATCATATTATTTTCACACATCTATGAAGCATCGTATAACCTTTATCAAAATTTTCCTTCACACGTGCCATCCTCGGCTCAATTTATGCAACCAGAACTGATCCGCCAGCCTACCTCAAAACGGAACCAACATAGCTCCTACCCGTGCAATCAGCTAATCAATAGCAACCTCCCCAACTTGGCTCGAAGCCATATATATCAGGACACACTCAATAACCCATAATACTTTTACTCTAATGATGCCAAAATATCATAGTGAGATTAAACACAAATCATCTACAAGTCTGCAATCCTCTGCAAATCTCGCATTCATCCCCACGTCAGTTGAGTCCTCTCTCTTAAGCGACACAGATTTTCAAATTACAACACGTACCTTTCAATTGCACATGAGATATTCTAACGTACACATAAGCATCATACCACTCAAAAATACTTCGCATGAGATATCCCACCGGCTTCGCCTCAATTTAGTATTTTAGCATGCCTTCCACCATCATATACGTTACACATTCATTTAGTCTTCCTGGGTCTAAACTCATTCAGCAACATGTATTGCACTGAACTCCCCAACTAGGAGACACAAAAATATTCTTCATGCGCCCATATTCGGGCTACACATCAAATCACAATAGGAATCGAATCACTTAAAAGTTCATCTATTATCCAACAGACTTTTTTGTCACTACCAAGTCATATAGATACATCTCACAGTACTAATATACTTATCACATGGATATCCAACCTCCGTTCCAGCTAATAAGGACAATATCAAACATATAAGTCCAAACACTTGATCACATAATCAACACCTTGGTACTCAAGCCATAGGAAAGGATCCGGCCTCAAGTTCTCCAGACTGGCCCAACATCAAACTCACAAAGATCACATCTCGCCCCTTGATCAGGGAATCACAAGCCATCAAGGCACATCTGACGCTGAGCGCTCACGTGCGCATACAGACGTATGGAAGGAATTTCAAGAGTTATATCTCAAGCTGAATCAAGTGCGCACGATAAGAATTCCAAGAAAGTGAAATTTTCCTAAAGGTTTTGCAGCCTCTCGAGGATAAATACAGACGTCTCCGTACCGATCCGCGAGACTCTAGTAAATCTGCTCATGACTCGAGAGACCTAGTAACCTAGGCTCTGATACCAACTTGTCACGACCCAATTTCCATGCCCGGTCGTGATGGCGCCTCTCGTGAAGACAAGGCCAGCCAACTAACCCAAATCCTCCTTTTAACAATTATTTATCACAAATGAACATAAAGTACAACTTACTGGCATTAAAAGCTATTAATTACAGCCCAACTCAATCCGACCGGGGTGTCACAAATCACGATCATCTAGAGAAGTCTAAGTACAACTACAGGGCCAACAATATACAGAATAAAGTTTAGAACCAAAGGAAGTAATCCGATGCCGCAAACGCTGGTGGTCACTCTGCTCAGCTACAATAGCAATACCTTCAACCAGCTCAAAACCCACTACCGGGTGAACAATACCTGCATCTGCACGCGAGGTGCAGGCAGTAAAGTGAGTACTCCAACTCAGTGAGTAATAAAAGTAAATAATAACTGAGCAGCTAGAAATCACGTAAAGAAACCAACATGCTATACCGAAGCCGGGTACAATTTATGAGCAAATAGTGAAATTAGTGAAATCTTTTGAAATGTTTTGGCTCAGTTCAAATCTCTTTCGAAAATGGTCCTTTCAATAATTACGAAAATGGTTTCAAAATAGTTAGTGTTGATTAGCACAGAAAATCCGCCCCTCGAGCACAAATACCATAATATAACAGGTAAAAGTCAAGAAGTATGCAAAATGAGCACATAAAAGCTCGCCCCTCGAGCAATATCTCAAACTAAACCAGCCCCTCAGGCTCACTCTCCATAACACTCTCGACCCCTCGGTCTCTCTCTCTCAAATCACTCTCAGAAACATTATCACATAATAACCGCTACGGCACGCAGCCTGATCCATATATCGTTGCAGCGTGTAGCCCGATCCATAGCTCGCTGCGGCGTGCAGCTCGATCCATATGGGTATCCGTACTCACTGTGGGGGTGCAGACTTCGGGGGAGCTCCTACAGCCCAAGCGATCACCGCGACGTGCAGTCGGATCCAATATATACATATTGCGGCGTGCAGTCCGATCCATATAATATACTACTGCGGCGTGCAGTCCCATCCATATAATATACTACTGCGGCGTGCAGTTCGATCCATATAATATAACCCTCACATCCAGGCCCTAGGCCTTACATCCCTGAGTGTATCCTCACATCTGGCCCTCATCCCCACTCAGTCAGAATATCATCACAAGCCTCTCGGGCACTAGTAAAACAGTAGTCCTCAGCCTAAAATATCATTTAAATTATCATTTAAGACTTAATCTGAGTAAAGGTGGTTGAGTTGTAAAGTAGTGGAGAAACAGTATGACTGAGTTCAAGTAATAAGTCAAAATAGTGAGGTAAAATAGTGAAAATAATCCCCGAAGGGTTCAAATATTTAGCACGAAACCCAAATACGGCAATCAGCCCAAACAACAGTGATAACATATAAATTCCAGTCAAATACGCGGTAATTTAATCAATCGGGATGGACCAAGTCACAATCCCCAGTGGTGCTCTACCCCACGCCCACTATCCGGCATGTCACCTTAATATAGCACTACGATGTGTAATCCAGGGTTTCAAACCCTCAGGATATCATTTACAATCATTACTCACCTCGAACCGGTGAAATATCTAGCTCGCGATACCTTTGCCCCTCAAACCAGCCTCCACGCGCTTCGAATCTAACAAAATCAGAGCGAATACATTACAATATGCCAAGGGAACAATACCCAATCGAAAACAATTGAAAGATAGCAAAAATCCCTAAACTAGCAAAACCCGAGCCCCGAGACCTTCTCAAAAAATTACAAAACTTAAATTACCGGATTCCTTGTCTCGCCACGAGTCCATACATACCAAGAACTCCCAAATCCGAGCTCAAATGACCTATCAAATCCCAATTTGAAATATCAAAATTCAAGCCCTAGCTTTACCTCTTTTTAATGAATTTAAACCAATTTCTATGTTAAATCTAACATAATCTCGTGTATTTAGGCCAAGGAACTTACCTCTAATCATTCTCCCTTAAATCCCTCTTCAAAATCGCCTCAAAGCTCTCAAAGCTCGCTCAAAAATGGTGGAAATAACATAAGCTTCGCGGAAAAAAATGTATATAAAACCCTTCTGACTCCAGGGGTTTCCGCTTCTGCGGTCCCCACACCCGCTTCCACGATACCGCTTCTGCGGTCATTTTCCGCTTAAGTGGAATTTTATTAAACCACCAGGGGTCACTTCTACGACTCAAATTTCCGCTTCTGCGGAACCTCACCTCCAGGCCAACCAATTCTGCGACCTTAGGTCCGCTTCTACGGGCTCGCTTAAGCGAAACAACTTCCGCTTCTGCGAAACTTCCCATCTCAACATTGAACCGCTTATTCAACCATTCCCTCGCTTCTGCGAAACCTCTTCTGCGGTCCATTTCCGCAGAAGCGAGCATACCAGATACCAGCAAACATCTGCCACTTTCTCAACTTGAATTTTATCCCGTTGGCCATCCGAAATCACCCCGAGGACCCCGGGACCTCAACCAAAAATACCAATACATCCTAAAACATCATGCGAACTTGTTCCAATCATCAAAACACATTAAACAATACTAAAATCATTAATTCACATCGGATTCAAGCCTAAGTTCTTTCAAAAACTTCCGAAACACGCATTCGATCAAACACCTAACCAAATGATGTCTGAATGACCTGAAAATTTGCACACATATCCAAAATCACCCAACGAAACTGCAGCAACTCTCGAAATCCCATTCCGACCGTCGGATCAAAATCTCACCTATCAACCGGAATTCACCAAAATTCTAACTTCGCCAATTCAAGTCTAATTCTAAACCGGACCTCCAAAATCAATTCTGATCACGCTCCTAAGTCACAAATCATCCCCCGAAGCTAACCGAATCACCGAAAATCACATCCGAGCCCTCTACCTCAATAGTCAACTTTAGGTTGACTTTTCCAACTTAAGCTTTTCCTTAAATAGACTAATTATCTCATTTCTTATCAAAATCAATCCAAATACAATTTTAACACACCACCTACCGATAACGAAACATGAAAAAGCATGAAATGAGGGAAACTGAGCAATAACACATAAGACGACGGGCCGGGTCGTCACACATTTCCAACTTAAGCTTCCTCAAAAGTGACTAAGTGTCTCAAACCTTACCAAATCCTTTCCGAACCCGAGGCAACCAACCCAATCACATATAGAACCGATAGACAAAGCAATAAGAAATAGAAATGGGAGAAATGGAGCGATAACTCATGTGACCACTGGCCGGGTCGCCATAATAATCGAATTAGCATTCACATTAGGTAAGACATAAAATCATGTTGGAGATAGACAATCACATATAAAGTAATAAATAGAGAAAATACCATTGCCTATGTTAATGAGAAACCCACACTTGTCCAACATAGAAGCTGAAATTATGTTCGAAATAAATTTAGGAGCATTATAACAATCATCTATCATAAGTACTTTTTCCGAAGGCAATATTAAAGAAATTGATCCTATACCTATGGCTGCAACTTTTTCTCTATTTCCAACTTTTAGATTAATTTCTCCTTTCTTTAGTCTCCTACTTATCTTGAACCCTTGCAACGTATTATAGATGTTATAACCACTGCCAGTATTTAATACCATAATGAAGAATTAGTAGTAGCTAAATAAATATTGAAAATATTTTTCATTAATGTCTCACCTTGTTTCTTGTCCTTTAGAGTTGCAAGATACTCCTTGTAGTTTCTCTTTCAATGCCCTTTCTTCTTATTGTGAAAACATTCAGCATCATATACTGATTGCAAGATCAAATCTTCATAAAGATTTTTACCAAGCTTGTACTCTAACTTCTTATGTCCTTCGGTTAGAACAAGCACATGATTGACAAAGGGTCCAACAGGATAGTTTTCAATGTCCAACTATGCATCAATCATCTTCTTAAGATAGTTTTCAATGTCCAACTATGCATCAACCATCTTCTTAAGACATTCAATGATTGTAGTTAGATGAATACTCTAATGTTTCCTTTGGAGTTCAGAACTCATAGAAGCGAGAATGATGTGTTTAATAGTAAGGCATTCTTCCAAGTATTTTTGATAAACCTCGGTTCGTGGAATATCATTCTCTAGGCTTATCAATCACATCAATGAGCTTTTCATGCATCAAAAAATTTCTCAAATTTTTATACCGATCATCAAAGTTTGGTCCTGCCAACTTGTTGGTCTCAAGTATTTTACGTAGTGATAACAAACATATTGAGAAATCTAAAATATAGAAAAAAAATACAATAATATAAGAACATATTTACATGTATCATAAAGACATGGACTTTTATCTAAATGATATTTCCACTAATTATTACCCTCATTATATTTTACGAAATCTTTATTTCTGTTAGTGGAGTAAAGAAATCCTTTAGCAATATATGTGTACCCCTTGGAAGTCAAGTTGTTTCTCATATATATTTTAAAGGTAGGTACTCTTACCAATTGTATCCTCATACAATTTCCTTAAATATCTCTATGTCAAATAGTCCCCTGGTAGTCAGGTCGACCCTTTTGGCATAGTTGAGTTCCACCATCATGATAGCAAAGCATTTATTAAATTTTATACTCCCCGGGTAGTCCATACATCTAGTGCAAAATTAAATAATTCTTTCAAGCCGCGCATCTATTACAATAAATAATTTTAATATATTCTCGAACTATAATTCTCTTGGTTGTCATGCCGCTCCTTATAAATGATAAATAAATAAAATTATTTACTTTGATGAATAGCTCTTTAGTAAAATATCTTATATTTTATTATTTAATAACTCAAATTTTAGTAAGAGGGAATTGTTACTAAAATAACTTTTAATAATATGAAGATCAATTTTTTTATAGAATATGAATTTAGTTCAAGTTGTCTACATGGTTAGTCCTATACTGGTTTACATCACATGTAATAAATAATTCAAAACTATGTAATGAATAATCACGTGACATAAAAACAAAATTTAACATTCTTATAACATATTTATCTTATATATCATATAAGAAATTCATGCCAAAATATTATTATTAATTAATATCTCATGAACTAATAACAATTAAAATTACCAGAACCCAACAACCTATTATAGAGTATCGTCGTATCTAATACAAAATTTTAAATTTAAGTTATGAACTACCTAAATAGCTTAACTTATATAAGTACATATCTTATTCACAATAAAATAATATCAACCCATATGCATTCAAATGATTTGGCTATTGCACAATGCAAAAGTATTACGGTTTGAACCCTTCAAACATAATCTTAAACATTTCGTAAATAAATTTTAGACACGAGAAATCATCGCTCTGATACCACTGAAGGATTGCATATAGGTATTTGTAACACGCAATGGAAGACAATAACAATACTAGGCAGATCTTTTAGTGTGTAAAATTTATTTACATGTTAAAGATCGGATCTGAGACGTACCTGGTCAAGAGTGCCTCGTTTTAGAATTTTCTTTGATAGGCGAAGACTCTATGCGTATCCACACCGAGACCGATCCTTGCTATCAACTCTTTGATCAATGAAACTCATAAACAAACTGAATGAAATATTATTTTGAAATTTTTCTCAAAAATTTTAAATCAAAGATAGAAGAACAAGAAACACTTTTCTTGTAATTTGTTTTCTCTCTTGGCTTTGTATTGCACTCACACTTTCAGAAAGTGATTTTTCTTCTCAAGACTTGTTACGGCAAATTTTCTCCATCACCTATTTCCTATTTGGTTGAGGTACTGATTTACACATGGAAAAAGTTTAATTCCAAAATTAAACTTTACCTTAAAATTTTCATAGGAAAATTTCAATACCAATTAAAAGGATTGACGGCCGGCCGTGGTTAGTCCTTATGGACTTTCAATTGCTAATCCAATTCATAATTGTATTAGTATTTTCCTGTAGAAAAACTTAATCCCGTTTCAAATGGGTTTCATGAAAGCCACACGTCACTTTCGAAGTCCAATTATAAATTAGATTATAGAACAAACTAATTAATATTATATATGTAACTCAATATTAATTCATACTGTGTATGCATATATTTCAACTAAGAGATATAATTTAGTTTTCGATTGCAAAGAGAAAACTTCAATTTGTTCACAAAATTAGTTATATCGTCTATGCTAGCAAAGAATATCATAATATTACATATGGACTAATAACTAAATTTATTTGACTAATTAAATTCTTTAATTTAATTATCAAATAATAAAATAATTAATCCTTTAGCAAAGATCAGAACACTCGTTAGTGCGCGACCCCATATCTTCAGTACTAAATCGGTAGTAAATTGATTACATCAATATACTAATCAAGGATGGCGTCTAGCAACAATCCTTAATGACCGGATAGAATGAAGTATACATTTTACTCTTAAGAACCAATAGAAGAATAATGTAGTAATTCATTCTGTCCTTATAGCTCTGGATCATCCTAGGATATGGTTCAACTGTCAACTCCTAATAGGTGACCAAATATGTATTCATGTCAAATATAATCAACCATTGAATGACCTAAACAACTCTTTTCTTCGTTTATTCAATTGCCCCGGCCAATGTCTTAGTTTGATCGTTTATAATTCATGACAACATGAAGTTTAAATTCATTAACAAGAGTTGACAGATTCTATCTTGATCAATCATTAATTTTACAAGTATTTAATCGTACCCAATATCCTTTCAACTATCACCCTAAGGCCATAGATGTCTAGTATCAAAGCACAATAAATAAATTGTCAATTACTATGATGATCTCTGTTTTGGGTCATCACCTGTTTCCTCACTCGTTCTGTGCTTCCGAGGCCTTGAAAACCTCATTTTTACTTGCTTCAATTGGCGTGCATAGTCCGGGCGCATAGCCGGAAAGCTTTTATGTTGAAATATGTGAATTCTGTGAAAAATTTGAAGAATTTTGATATTAATATGACTATAGTTGACTTTGGTCAATATTTTTGGTAAACGGACCCAGACCCGAGATTGGACGGTCTTGGAAGGTCCGTAGAAAAATATGGGGCTCGGACATGTGTCCGGAGTCGAATTCGGAGGTCTAAAGCCCGAGATATGAATTTTTCCGTGAAATTGCTTTTCCGAAATTATTAAGGAAAATGGAAATAATAATTTATTAAAGGACTATGGTATCGGGCTCGTATTTTTGTTCCGACACTCGGTGCAAGTCTTATATATTGTTTAAGCACTTTCTGTGAAGTTTGGCCGAAATCGGATGTCGTTTGATGTGTTTCGGACTATAAGTTCCAAATTTTAAAGTTTATGAAGTTTAGAAGAAAATCATGAGTTTTGAGGCTTGACTCTATGTATATGCTGTTATTTTGGCGATTTGATCGCGCGAGTAAGTTCGATAGGATGTTTTTGAGGGTGTGTACATGTTTGGTTTGGAGCCCCGAGGGCTCGGGTAAGTTTTGAGTAGGTCCCGGGCGGGTCTTGGCCCTAACAGATATTGCAGGTCCAGTTGCAGACCCCAGCGCGGCCGCGACACATTACCACGCGGTCCATGCTTGAAGCCGCGCGGCTGCGGTGCATTTCTACGGGGTCCGCATGGCTAGGTTAGAGGACCAGTAGATTTCAGGTCGACCAGCACGGCCACACACCAAGTTCGTGCGGTCCGCGCTGGGAGATTCAAAGAAGCCCCCAGGTTCAAGTCCGCCAGCGCGGCCGCGCACCAAATTCGTACGGTCCGCCTCCGGCTAGGTTCAGAGAGCCCTTTTTCTTCCATTCCTCGGCGCGACCATGGTGCAATTTTGTGCGGTCAGAGCCAGCCTTCAGCAGTATATAAACCCGAGATTTTTAGTTATTTTACACTTTTTCAAAACCCAAAAAAAATATAAGAGGCGATTTTCCAAACGATTATTCTTCTTCAAAACGATTGGTAAGTGATTTCTAACTGATTTTCTTTACTCCTCATCATCCTTAAACATAATTTCAACTTCAAAACAAAGATTTTAATGGGGAAATTTGAGAACTTAGGGTAGAACCTAGGGTTTCTAAAACTGGGGGTTTTGGACCTCAATTTGGGGTCCGATTCAAAAATAACTTATATACTTGAGTTCATGGGGGAATGGGTAACCGGGTTCTGGTTCGAACCTCGAGTTTTGACCACATAGGCTCGGGGGCGTTTTGGGAATTTTGGAGTAAAACTTTGAGAAATTTATTTTTCATGCATTCAAGTAGATTCAATGTGACGACCCGACCCGTCGTCACAATAGTTACCGCCCCGTTTCCCCCTATTTGTATTGCTTTATGTTTCATTATCGGTATTGAGTGCGTTAGAATTTAATTGGAGTAATTTTGATAAGAAATGAGAAACTTAGTCTCTTTTAAGAAGACTTAAATTGAAAAAGTCAATCGGATGTTGACTTGTGGGTTAGAGGGCTCGAAATTTAATTCCGATGATTCGGTTAGCTCCGGGTGATGATTTAAGGCTTAGGAGCGCAATCGGAAGTAATTTTGGAGGTCTGGTGAAGAAGTTAGCCTATTTTGGCGAAGTTAGTATTTTGGCGATTTCCGATTGATAGGTGATATTTTGATCCGGGAGTCGGAATAGAATTACGAGAGTTGCAGTAGCTCCATTAGGTGATTTTGGATATGTCTGTAAATTTTCAGGTCATTCGGACGTCATTTGGTCGGGTTTTTGATCGAATGTGCAATTCGGAAGTTTTTAAGAAACTTAGGCTTTGATTTGATGAAAATTGAGGATTTTGATGTTAACGATGG
>MU781653.1:53208-77045 GCA_026770625.1 Nicotiana glauca
CCGATCTGTAGAACCTTAGGGAAGCCTGTGGAGCTAAATGACCCCTATACCTGTTGAACGCATACTCTCAGTCGTACTCTTAGCTGTAAAGCATAGCATGAACCAGTACTAGAAATGTACTCTAAGTGAGAATCCTAGGGTTGAATACCTTGTTCTAGCTGAGTGGGCCCGTGAGGCCAAGTCTATATAGACTGAGAGGGGTCGAGGACCCATAGTGAGGTATTTGGCATATACCAGATCGGGTTGCGTGCCGCAGCAGTATATACATATACATGTATTGGATCGGACTGCACGCCGCAGTATTATATATATGATATATATATATGGATCGGACTGCACGCCGCAGTATTATATATATGATATATATATATGGATCGGACTGCACGCTGCAGTAGTATAATATATATGGATCGGACTGCACGCTGCAATATTATAATATATATGGATCGGACTGCACGCCGCAGTAGTATATATATATGGATCGGACTGCACGCCGCAGTAGTATAATATATATGGATCGGACTGCACGCCACAATAGTATATATATATGGATCGGACTGCACGCCGCAGTAGTATATTATATATGGATCGGACTGCACGCCGCAGTATTGTAGCGCTTGGGCTGAAGGAGCCCCTCCGGAGTCTGCACACACCCCCAGTGAGCGCAGTTACTATTATATTGGATCGGGCTGCACGCCGCAGCATTATATCTATTATATTGGATCGGGCTGCACGCCGCAGCACTATATATATTATATTGGATCGGGCTGCATGCCGCAGCAGTATTAGTAAGGATCGGGCTGCGCGCCGCAACAGTGTTGGATAATTGTGGCACAGTAGTAGACTGATACTTGACTTTCCTCCTTAGAGATGTTCTTACATATACTGTTACTTTTAGAACTATTTAGTGTTCTTACAGGTTTTCTTACTTTCAGTTATTATTTATTGCTAATACTCACTGAGTTGGAGTACTCACTCTACTCCCTGCACCTTGTGTGCAGATACAGGGATCCAGGAGGGCAGTTGATATAAATTGCTGCTGTTTCAGCTTACTGCGGAGTTATCGAGGTAGCTGCCGGCGTTCGCAGGACCCGATCTCTCCTTCCCGTTATCTCTTATACTTCTGCTTTAGACTTGGTTGTATAGGATATTGTTCAGATGTTTAGAGGCTCAGACTTGTGACACCAGATCCTTATGGGCTGTTATTTCGATTATTTTGTTTTTCCGCACTCACTTTACTATCATTATGGAAACAGGAGACTTTGCTTAATTTGGAATATTTGAGTTGATAATTGGAATGGAAATGTGGAATGGTCGGGCTTGCCTAACAAGGTGTTGGGCGCCATCACGACCGGGGTTTGGGTCGTGACATTCAATTAGCAATTATTGATACATTCAAGTAATTTGTGACTAGATTCGAGGGGTAAAGCTATACTAGAGGCTTAAGTTGAGTTTGGAGCATTCGAGGTAAGTGTTTGATCTAACTTTGGCTTGAGGGAATAGGATTAGATTATTATTGATGGCTATTTATTAAATGATCGAGTACGGTGTATAGGTATGGTGACGAGTATTTTTACACCGGTGTCTAGCATGACCGTGGGTCTTTGTTGGTACTTGTTCTGGTATACTTTGGAACTCTTCCAAGCTAATTAATGATTTTTCTACATAGTATGAAAAGTTTGAGGATTAATTATAAATTGTGAATTCTTTGGAACGTGGGCTCAAACGATAAAATACTATCGAGTAAGAAATGAAAGGATTGGGAAGAGATGTGATTATCTCCCTTGCCAGGATGTGTAAGTTGTTGTTATTGCTCCCTTGCAGGGATTTAGCTGTTTAATTGAGTTTTTCCCTTGCCTGGACATTTCTTGTTATTATTTATTTCCCTCGCTCGTTTGGTTGTGATCGCTGTTTGGGTGAGGAAGAGTGATGATGCACGAAGGGTCATTCCGTGCCATTGTTGATTATATTTGCACAAAGGGTCATTCCGTGCCATTGTTGATTATATTTGCACGAAGGGTCATTCCGTGCCATTGTTGATTATATTTGCACGAAGGATCATTCCTTGCCATGAAATGAGAGTTATGTGAGGAAAGCACGAAGGGTGATGCCGTACATTTTATTTGATTGCTTTAGGTGAGGATGAGAGTAAAAGCACGAAGGTTGATGCCGTGCAACTGTTGGATTTTCTGTTCTGTTAATTATTGTTGTACCCTGTTTCTTATTTACGTTGATGACCTTTATATCTGGATTGTACTCCCCCATAGTATGCTTCCCTCCCTTTTAACTGTTTAGTTTTTTCCTTTTATTGCACATATATATGTAGAACTATACAGGTTGATTTGGTAGTCCTGTCTAGCCTCGTCACTACTTCGTCGGGGTTAGGCCAGGCACTTACCAGCACATGGGTCGGTTGTGCTGATGCTACACTTCTGTGCTTTTTGCATAGATCATGGTACCGGAGCAACTTTTGGACCACAGAAGTAGCACATCGAGTGGGAGCTGACTTCAGTCCAGGGACTACGAGGTAGCCCAGCTGGCGTTCGCAGGCCAAAGTCTTTTTTCTATATTTCTATTTGTTTTTATTGTACCGAGATAGACATTATGTATTCTTTTATTTCAGACTTGTTTGTAACACTCTTTAGAGGTTCGTGAGTTAGCGACTCCAGTTCTTGGGTAGTGAAACATTTAACTTCCGCATTGTTGGTTTTCAGTTATTTAGGTTATAAAAGACTTCCGCTTTATTTAAAGGTTTATTTTTTTCATTACTGTTGTGTTGTTATCCGAGAAGGTTTTAAATGCTTGGCTTGCCTAGCTCCGACAGTAGGCGCCACCACGACTCCCGATGGTAGAAAATTCGGGTCTTGACAATCTCAGGTCAAAGGAAACTCTTACATCACATTTTTCAAGAGAATATCCCATTGAAAGTTTATGGTAATTCTAACCATTAGGAATTATCCAATGAGTCGGTTCAATGATCATATCTCTATATGCATCATCTATCTATGTGATTTAGTTAATGAGATCAACTAATCTTTATTCCATAAAGACAATCACATAAATATTGATCTAACTGGGTTACTAATGTCCAAATTAATAATCCTACGATCAAGAACAAATTTAGATTAAATTTTAAGAAACTTTGCTCTCATTATCATGATCTCTATGATGATGATAAATCTCAAAATTTAATCAAGGACCTTATCAAATAATCAAACAATTAATAATAACTAGGATAAAAGAATATCAAATGCCGTATATTTCTATATTAAATAACATTCACAAAAATATGTTCAAATTATCATATATGAGATTGGATCTACGGCATATCTAATATATCCCTAACATTAACTTGAATAACTAGGATTAGTATGGCATGTTGTAAGGGGAACACACATTAATATGTGGCATGATCCATGCATAGAACCTTATACTACTCTTAGACATTTAGTCCATGGACCACTAAACTATCAAGAAATAAATCGTACACTTAGCCACTATATCTCTAATAACACAATTGATACAACCTCTTTATCCTTGAGTTTAACGGACAACATTATTTCTCAAATCAAAAAAACTTATATACGTAGGTTAACAAACCCTCACGCCTTTGATACAATTATTTGGGGCCTCACTCCAAATGGCCAATTCACTGTGAAGTCACTATACAATGCCCTACAAGAACCAAAAATACTATATGATTACAATTGGTTATGGAAGTTAATTTTACCTCCAAAAATAATCCACTTTGGCTAGTCTCACGTCAACGTTTAACAACCGCTTCTTACCTATATCATATAAATTTTAACCTATCAAATACTTGTATACTGTGCTTCAATCCATCGAAACCATTAATCATCTTCTGTTCCAATGCCCGCTCACAAACACCATATGGTTTAAATTGAGGATTAATCATATCCTATAGAATTGCGACACATAGAGCTTACCACCAACTAAAAGCATTCACTATGTAATAAAAAATTCTAAAGATCTATCTCACAACCTTCCCTCACCCACTCTTATCCCACACATAGTTTGGCACATCTGGAAATTAAGGAACCATTATCTCTTCAATCGTCAAAAAACTAAACCACCCCCTTCAACACAACAACTGCTCTATCAGGTAGCTGAATTTTATTACCTTACTAATCAAAATATAAAAAAACAAAAAGCCACACATACAGGTACACACAGTCAAATGGCACCCCTAGCTGTGGGCACAATTAAGCTTAACATCGATGGAGTAGTCAAGGAAAATACTTCTGCCAATGGTGTTTGGGGAATATTCCATAATACATTGGGATAATGTATATTGGGTTTCATGGGTGAAGCCTCCACAAATTCCACATGCATGGTATTAAAAGCCTTAGTACAAGGCTTACAACTAGCAAGGCAACATCAACTCACCCCACTAGAAGTAAATGTGGATTCTAGTGAGGTAATAATGATGTTCAATAATGATAATCTACACTACTCATCCACTTTAATGGAATGCAGGTACTTACTTCAGCAGTTGGTAATCCTATAATTACAACTACATACAGGGATCAAAACTACGCTGCATATTATCTAGCTCAACAGGGTTCGTCTAACCATGCTCAAGACTGCACGACAATCTTCACTCAGCCACCGAATTTTTTGTTGCCACAACTCTTGGCTGATCAACAAGGCGCTGCCTATCAGCGCTTAGTAAAGTCTACATGCACAACGAATTTGTTCTACATCCCCCCTTTTGACATATGATCGCTTAGTTGATCAATATTTTGATAACTCCTTTTTGTAATACTATGCACCTGGCTCCTTGTACTGTTACTGTTAATTTAATATAAGTTCTTTTGATGACCAAAAAAAACTTGAATAACCGTTTATGTTCAACCGGTTAAACTAAAAATAGTCGAAGTATCTATATTATATATATAATGTGTATAATATATTTATAATCATATATAATTATAGTGTTTAATCTATGTCAGTTAGGAAAAATAAAGAGTGAATACAACCACTTTTGAATTCATGCTAAACAATGATTTTTCGTGTGTGTGGCTTTGTGCATGCATATGTCCGCGGCTGCTTGCCTATGCACATAGTAGTTTTGCATGCCATCCTGCACAATTCTCCTTTTATTTGGATTATTTGTTCACAAGGATTCTTCAACCCAATTGGCATGGTTCGTGCCATAATTTGTTCATATATACTCTAGTAGTACCTAAAACTTATGCCAATTTTACCTTAAAACTCCTTATATGAATAAGGGGGTTTATGATATATACTTTTTATTATTGTGGAATTGTTATATTTAAACAAAAGAAAAAAGAAATTAATGGCTGAGTAACAACTAAGAGAGGTGGATACCACCAAAAATGGTGGCGGAGTTGTAATTCTCATTCATTCTTAATTCGAGGTCTCGGGTTCGTGCCTTGAAAATAAAGTCGTCTTTAATATGGAGCACTTTAACCCTCAAAGTAGAATTGTCGATGCTAATAATGGTAGGCTAGGAGCTCATTTTAAGCTATATTTTGCACTCTAATTACTATAGTTTGGTTGTATTTGAGCATAACCGTTAGTATTTTGTACTTATTACGTGTGTTATATTGTGTAGGATGTGATTTCGAGTAAAGAAGCAAGTTTGGAGCTACAAATATATGATTTGGAGCTTTGAAGTTTCAGTAGAAGCCTAAGAAATTAAGTCGGGACCATGTTCGGGGGTCGAGGACCAACTTTGGATGTCAAAGTAAAAAAATTACTCTGAAAATGCACTACCACATCGCGCCACGTGCCGTGGGTTGCTAGTGCAAATTTCGTACAGAGTGATAAAAATAGGCCTCGAAACATTTCCATTAATGTGGCGCATGGTTTGCCGCGCCGCACGCTGCATTAGTGTATTTTCTTGCCTAACTTTTCCCACTTCGACATGGAAAGGATGGTTTCATTCGGGCGCGTTACTATATGGTATAAATACATCAAAACACGATTTTTAGAGTGTTTTTTGACCTTGGAAGCTTTGGGAGAGCATTGAAGGCTACAAGACACGAGATTTCATCATCTTTCTATCAATTCAATATGGGAGTTAGATTGATGCTTCACTCTTTAATTATATTTGTGATGACTTCCTTCATACTTATGGAGTAATTTACCTTAGGGTTTGGCATGATTTGGTGACTTGATTGTTGTTTATAGATTTGATTACTGTTTAATTGCTTGAATTTCGCTTTAATAGAGTTTTGATTTTATTTATAGTGTTTAATAGAATGAGGAACATCTTATTGAATATTATTGCATCGTATGCCGTAGTTTATTTTGGATGATTCTTTGAAGTAATTGAGAGTGATTTTTGAGTTACCGTTTAAATTAAGATTGAGAAATATTCGCGAGAAGTTTCTTTTAGATAAACCTACCAATAGATTCTTGCAAGTTTTACCGCACCTAAAATTAGTTTATTTGAAAGATTTCAATTTAATATAGAGAGGAGTCCAAATAGGAGGTGTAAGCTAATCACCTATTGAATTCGTGAGAATAGATAAAACCTCAAAAGTGAAATATAATAGTATTTGTAACGACCCGACCGGTCGTTTTATGAGTTATAGCCCCATTTTTCCTATTTCTGCTTCTTTGTGTGTTCCTCAGCTGTATTTTATCGTATCGTGTTGGTTAGTTCGGGTTCGGAGTTGTTTCGGTGTGGAATGAGACACTTAGTCTCTTATTTAGAAGTTTAAGTTGGAAAAGTCAACCGGCTGTTGAATTATGTGTAGATGATCTCGGATGTAAATTCTGATGGTTCGGGTAGCTCGATTAGGTGATTTTGGACTTGGGAGCGCGTCTGAAATGTGATTTAGAGGTCCGTGGTAGATTTAAGCTTGAATTGGCGGAATTGAAAATTTAGCATTTCTCGATTGACAGTGAAAATTTTGATATCGGGGTCGGAATGAAATTCTAGAAATTTGAATAGGTCTGTAGTGTCATTGGTGACATGTGCAAATTTCAGGTCATTCGGAGGTGATTTGATAGGTTTTGGCATCGTTTGCGAAATTCGGAAGTTTAGAAATTCTTAGGCTTGAATCCGAGGGTGATTTGGTGTTTTGATGCTATTTGGAGTGTTCCGAAGGTTTGAATAAGTCTGAATGGTGATATGTGACTTGTTGGTATTTTTGGTTGAGGTCCCAAGGGCCTCGGGATGAATTCGGATGATTAACGGAAGAGTTGGAATTTAGTTTGTGCAGCTGAAGCTGCTGCTTCTGTTATTTCTGCACCTGCGGATTGGGGACTGCAGGTGCGAGGTCGTAGATGCTGTAGGGGAGTCACATATGCGAATATTGAAGACTTAGGGAGGAACCACAGATGCGGTGGGTTGGACGTATCTGTTGGCCCGCAGGTGCGGATACTGGGGAGCATATATGGTTGGTTAGACCATAGAAGCGGTTGCGCAGATGCGAGATAAGGACTGCAGGTGCAGAAATGCCTGGGTAGAAGGTATACATTAAACCCTTTGTGAATTTTTGTGTATTTTCTCCAGTTTTGAAAACGAGATTGGAGCTTTTGGGGAGTTTTGAAGTGGGAATCAAGGGGTTCTTCATTGTGGTAAGTTTCTTGAGCCTAACATTCGTGAATATGGTGATTTTTAGTTGTTTAAGCATGAACTTGGTAGAAATTAGGGATGGAATTGAGGGGTTAGGGCTTGGTAATTGGAGAGTTTAATTTGAGGGTTTGAGGGACCATTTAACATCGGATTTTGGTAATTTTGGTATGTATGGACTCGTGAGTTAAAGGCATTTCTAGTTTTGTAATTTTTGTTGGATTTCGAGATGTGGGCCCAGGGGGCGGGTTTGGGTGAATTTCTGAATTTTGATATAATTTGATAATTTTTTGTATGGCATTGGTTCATTGCCTTATATTGACTGCATTGCATTGCTTTTGGTTAGACTCGGGATGTTTGGAGGCCGATTCTAAAGGAAAGGGCATCGCAGAGTAGGGGTTTGACTGGTTCGAGGTAAGTAATGATTGTAAATATTGTCCTGAGGGTATAAAGCCTCGGATTTCACATCGTTTCACTATTGTGAGGTGACGCACATGCTAGATGACGAGCGCGTGGGCGTGGACTATTAGGAATTGTAACTTGGTCCGCCCCGTGGCAACAATTAAGTTGCGTGTTTGACTGAAAACTATTTGATACTTATGTGTTTTAGAAAGAACTACTATAATTGGGCTGAACGCCATATTTTGGGCCTTGTTCCAAAGCTGTTTGGACCTTAGAGGTCTTTTCTTACTATCCTCTCATTGTTTTGATTTATAATATATACTCAATCATGTTGTATTTACCGATTTCATAACTCAGTCTTTATTACTTCGTTTTGATGCATAAAATGATATTTTTGGGCAGAGCACCTTGTTTTTACTGATAGCCCCAGTGGCTTGAGAGGTTTCTAACTGAGTGAGGCCGGGGGCCTATTTTGTGAGGATATTATGGGATCGGGCTTCACACCGCAACGGGTTATCACTGATTCATGTTATTGTAAGGCCAATGGCCTGATTGATTGATGCCACAAAGTGGCTTGTTATTGTAAGGTCGAGGGCTTGATTGATTTATGCCACTAGGTGGCTTGTTATAACTCTTAGGCTGTAGGAGCCCCTCCAAAGTCTGCACACCCCTAGTGAGCGCGGGTACCCTGAGTGAGTTATATGATGTTATGCTCGAGGGGCTGTTTTTGATTCATGTTGTACCCCAGGGACTGTTTACGAGTGAGTATGAGGTTTGCCCGAGGGGCTGATTCTGAGTGATGTTGTGCCCGAGGGGCGATTTTATGATTTGTGTTGCTCGGGGGGCTGTATAAAAACTATGTTTTTGCCCGAGGGGCTATGTTTATGATTTTTATCACTTTTACACCAAATTGCATTGAGTCTCTATTGAAACTGTTGCAAAGAATCTTCAAATGATTTTTACTGAAAATTGGATTTTAAACGAGATGATTTCACTCATATACTGATTTGAAAGCATGTTGTACTTACTGAGTTTCATGATGTGGACTTTATGTGTTTTCTACTGCTCAGTCTTTATTTACCTTTATTACTTACCTAGTTAGCGTACTCACATTACTCCTTGCACCTTGTGTGCAAATCCAGGGCTTGTTGGACGTGCTAGAGAGCGCTGATCTTCATCCGCCGCGAATATTTGGAGTTAGCAAGGTAGCTGCATGGAGCCTTGCTCTTCTCCCCCCTATCTCCCTATAGATATTAGTAATTGATTTCCAGACTATTTTAGTCTTGTTATATTTCGGAATAGTTGTAGTATTTGCTCATGACTTAGTAACACCCGAGATCAGGCTTTTATTTTTGCATTTTGGTTTTTGAATTGATCTATTTATGGAAATTTCATGTGAATAGGGTTATTATCTAAATTTTAATGAAATGTCATATTATTTTGGGGAATATGTCGGCTGGCCTAGTTCAATGATAGGCACCATCACGAATGTGATGGTTTTGGGGTCGTTATGGTATTATATCCAGAATAACAATCTTGCAACTATCATGTCAAACCCCTTATTTCTCATATTGATAAGAAACTAACTCTACTAATCGCTAGTTCATTGCATTCAATTGTCAATTGTTTTGTTTTAATAGTTAATCGTAGTTCGTAATCATTCCGAATCAAGTTTTGATCATCCTGAGTATCAGTTAAACCATAAATTACTAGAGTATTGTTTAAATCCAATCCATGTGTAGGCGATACTTTAACTATACTATCTTTGGCTAACGAGCATCAATTTCATGTTGTGTTTCACGCTTGTCATCTAATCTGAATTGTCGATCCCCCAAGCAAATACGGGACACCGGGTGGCAAAAAATAAATTAAAGAGGTAGATTTTATTTAGTTGAAGATATCCGCATAAAATGATCATATCCTTGGAGTCTCCTTCGGTAGGAAGCACTTTAACCCCAAAGTATAATTTTCCGGTACTAATCTGAATTAGTCAACCCCAAAGCAAATACGGGATGCCAGGTGGCAAAAAATAACTAAGAGAGGTCAACTTTTCAAAGTTAAAGGTATCTGTATGTCACGACCCGAATTTCCCACCTTCAGGAGTCGTCATGGCGCCTACTAATGTGAGCTAGGAAAGCCAATCCTTTGAACTAATTACTTCATTATCCAATTATTTCCATTTAACAATTATAAAGAAATAACGTGTAAATAATGGAAATTTAAAGTAAGCGGAAGAAAAATAATAAAATGCCTGAATATATGTCTAGTACAATAGTTTGAACCTCAACCTCCTAGAACTGGTGTCACAGTACCACAGACGATCTAAGAGTGCTACATACAAAGTCAGAAAATAAAAGATACATTGTTTCTGAATTAAGGAAATGAAACAGGGATAAAAGGGATAGAGGGAGATGACAGGGCCTGCGGATGCCTGTAGGTCTACCTTGGATCTGCGTGAACTAAAGGTATCCACCCAATCTATGGTCCAAAAGGTGCTCCAGGATCTGCACATAGTGCAGAGTGTAGTATCAGCACAACTGACCCCATGTGCTGGTAAGTGCTTAGCCTAACCTCAGTGAAGTAGTGATGAGGCTAGGACCAGACTACCAAATAACATGTGCAATTCAACTATATACAGCAGAAAAGAAGAACAAAAATAAACAGTCAAGTTTGTGAGGGGTAGCATGCTGTGGGGAGATATCAATTCAGAATAGAAAGACAACAAGTAAATGGAAGAAACAATATATCTCGGATATCAACAAAGAACCAGAAAATAATAAGTGAATGGCATCACCATTTGTGCTTTTTCTCTCGTCCTCACCAAAGCAATCAAGTAATGAAATGTGAACGACATCACCCTTCGTGCATTTACTCTCATCCTCACCATATAATCAATATAATCGGTACATAATGGTACATCGTGCGGCACGACATCACCCTTTGTGCTTTACACTCTTTCCTCACAAATCATACACGGCATCACTCTTCGTGCTTTAACACTCTCTTACCAAAACAATGCATGGCATCACCCTTCGTGCTTTAACTCTCTCCCTTACCCAAAAAACAATCACAAACAATAAGGCGAGGAAATTTATGAAATTTGCAATAAGAATCTCGGCAAGGGAATAACAAATTCAACAAAAAGTCCCGGCAAGGGACAACCTCAAACAACAACAACAACATCCTGGAAAGGGAGTCAATATAATGATTCTTTTCTCTTTTTCACCTTTGTTTCACAATTCACTTCACAACTCGAGCCAATGCACCAAAAGGTTTCAATTACCGCTCATACTTTTACAATTCGTTATACAACTTGAGCCAATGCTCCTCAATGATCAAGCATCACGATTACTTCCACGAACTTTTCCCAACAAATAAAATCATCACCAAGATATGAATAATAAAATGAAGTCATAAAAATCACATTAAGAGACTCACAAGCATGCTAGGCACCAACGTATAGATACTCGTCATGATGCTTATACATCGTACTCAACAATTACCACATAGCAAGTAGGACTCGACTCCTAATCCCTCAAGCTAAGGTAAGAACAAACACTTACCTTGATGCCACAAACACAATTCACATCTCAATTATCGCTTTACCCCTTGCTTCCACCACCAACTCACTCGTGTCTTGTCACAAGTTACATAATTATATCAATAAATGCTAAATGAATCAATTCTAATGCATGAACATGAGTTTTCTAAAGTTTTACCCAAAAAGTCAAAATTTGACCCCGGTACCACATGGTCAAAACCCGATTACCCATTCCCCCACGAACCCAAATATATAATTTATTTTGAAATCGGACCTCAAATCGAGGTCCAAATCCCCAATTTTTGAAAAACCTAGGTTCTACCCCAAACACCCAATTTCCCTATGAAAATAATTGATTTGGAATTGAAATCATGTTAAAAGAAGTTAGTGATTGAAGGAAACGAGTTAAAATTGACTTACAATCGATTCGGAAGAAGATTTGTTCTTGAAAAATCGCCTTAGGGAGTTTGTGTTTTGAAAAGATGTGAAAAATGGTTGATTTTTGGCTAAATATAAAAATTTGTAGGTTGCAGTTATGGGGAATGCAAACAAGGTTCGCAATTGTGAACCCCAACCTCGACTATGTTCGCATTTGCGAAAGCAGTGCCGCATTTACGAAGTCGCATTTGCGACTAAGGGGATTCCAGGTGGGTGTCGCATTTGCGACAAACACTTCACATTTGCGAAGAAGGAAGCCCAGGCCACCTCTCGCATTTTCAATGCATTGCTCGCATTTGTGAGACAGGCTTCACAAATGCGAAGCCTGCAGGCTTGAAGCATACTAGAAATTCCCTAAGTTAAAATTTCACTCCGTAGCCTATCTAAAACTCACCTGATCCCTCGGGACTCCAAACCAATCATGCACACTAACCTAAAAATATTATACAGAATCGCTTGTGCATTAAAATCACTAAAATAACATCAATAACTATGAATTTAGAATCAAAATCATGAAATTTTCTTAAGAATTTCAAATTTCCAATTTTTTTCAAAAACGATCCGATTCACGTCGTTTCATGTCCATTTCTTACCAAATTTCACAAACTTATCTTAAATGACATATAAGACCTGTAACGGGCGCCAGAACCAAAATACGGGACCGATACCATCAAGTTCTAATCAGAATTCATTTCCAAATCTCATAAACAACTTCAAAAAAACAATTTTTTTTAAAAATTCATTTCTCGGGCTAGGGACCTCGAAATTCGATTCCGGGCATGTGCCTAAGTCCCATATTATCTACGGAGCCTCCGGGACCGTCGAATCACGGGTCCGGGTCCGGGTCCGGGTCCGTTTACCAAAAATATTAACCAAAGTCAACTTAATTCATTTTAAATCCAAATTTTATCATTTTTCACAGATTTTCACATATAGACTTTCCGGCTACGCACCCGAATTGCGCGCGTAAATTGATGTGAGACATAAAGAGGTTTTTAAGGCCTCGAAATGCAAAATTTACTTTAAAAACAAATGATGACCTTTTGGGTCATCACATTGTCCACCTCTAAAACAACTGTCATCATCGAACGGACAAAAGAAGGAAGTACCTGATTCGGGAACGGACAAAAGAAGGAAGTACCTGATTCGGGGAAAAGATGGGGATAATGGCTCTGCATATCGGGCTCAGACTCCCAGGTTGATGCCTCAGAAGGCTAACCTCTCCACTAAACACGAACAGAAGAAAAACTCTTCAGTCTCAACTGACGAACCTGCCGGTCTAGAATAGCTACCGGCTCCTCCTTATAAGACAAGCCTTTGTCCAACTGGACAGTGCTGAAATCTAACACGTGGGATGGATCACCGTGATACTTTTGTAGCATGGACACGTGAAAACACTGGATTCATGGCTGATAAGCTCGGAAGCAACACAAGTCTATAAGCCACCCCTCCCACTCAATCAAGAATCTCAAACGGGCCAATGAACCTAGGGCTAAGCTTGCCTTTCTTCCCAAATCTCATCACGCCCTTCATAGGTGACACTCGAAGCAATACCCGCTCACCGACCATGAATGTAAAATCACAAAACTTGCGGTTAGCATAGCCTTTTTGCCTGGACTGAGCTGTAGCCTATCTTGAATAAGCCTGACCTTGTCCAAGGCATCATGCACTAGATCAGTACCCAACAACCGAGCCTCTCCCGGCTCAAACCATCTAACCAGCGACCGAAAACGCCTACCATATAAGGCCTTATAAAGAGCCATTTGGATACCCTACTGGTAGTTGTTATTGTAGGCAAACTCTGCTAAAGGCAAAAACTGATACCACGATCCTCCAAAGTCAATGACACAAGCTCGGAGCATATCCTCTAAAATTCGAATGGTCCGCTCAGACTGTCCGTCCGTTTGAGGATGAAACGTTGTGCTCAACTCAACCCTTGTGCCTAACTCTCACTGAATTGCTCTCCAAAAATGTGAGGTAAACTGTGTACCTCAATCCAAAATGATAGACACGGGCACACCATGAAGACGAACAATCTCCCGGATATAGATGTTAGCTAACCTCTCGGAAGAATAGGAGACTGGCATAAGAATTAAATAAGCTAATTTGGTCAGCCGATCAACAATAACTTGTCGCGCCCTTTTTTTCCTTCACGAAAATCGGGTTTATGACATTCGGTTGAGACAACTCTTTCCTTTCGGGAAAGGGGTTTTGCAATTTTGAAGAGTCGTCACCTAACGATTTTAAGGTGCGTTAGGAAACCTATGGGGTTCAACTACAACTACATTTATTGATAACCAGAGATAGGGTAAGAGCTTGAAATTATCCCAAGGGGAAGGTGTTAGACACCCTTCAGGATCAACTAGTGTGGTTCCCGGCCAGATAGTTCTTATTGAATTTGTGCAATTAATAAGTAAGCAAATAAGGCTCAAATAAGAGGGGACTTTAAATACATATGTGTTTGGAAATGATAAAAATAAAATAAGATTTGAAAGAGTTATAACTAAGAATTTTAACGAATATAAAAGGGGGGGAGGGGGTTCCTAGCTCTATTTATAATATGGATCACATCAATGCAATACCCGATAATCACTCCTCAAAAGAAGGGCTACACGTGGTATTAGCGTACTGGTCATCATATCCATATCTACCCTTCCCACCCTGTTAAGGTATTAAAGCACGTATTGGTCTCGATCTTTATTGCATGCTATTACCCATCCCATGCCTATCAGTCCCAGAGGAATTTAGGAGCACTATTCCTTTAAGAGGGAGGATTTTAGGCTGACTCTTGGTTTTTTAAAGGTGAAAAGACTAAGGCGACATTAAAAACACATAGGACTGCATATTAGGGGAAAACATGTAAACAACTAAGAGGCTCACATATACCTCCTCAAGCAAAGCACATAAATAGCATGACTTAAAACACATTTAGGGTCAGAATGTAAAATACTAAGACAGAGGAGTTTTAGTTGTTGAAGCAGACCAATTTATTATATAACTCAGATAAGATGTCCGAATCAGGCCTGCTTGCTGGTTGTAGTAGTTACTAATTAAACAAAGACAGATTCAGTTTTATCGTTATTACCTAATGCTTGCCTAGGTGTGTATTGATGATACCCTATAAGCAAGATATCTATTACTAATTCAAAAATGGCAAAGCATTGATAGTTTTAAACGAGCAAATTGGATCTTATACGCATGGTTTCTAAACCGCATTAATGAAAGGAATAAGTTGTTTAAACCGATTCAAAACCGTAGTCAAACTGATTTTTAACCAAACTGGTTTCAAATTATAATCTCTATTGTTGCTAATTTTAATTCCTACAGACATGGTATCTAATATTAAAAGTTGATTTGGTTATATAGGCATGGTATCTAATGAAGTGGAGTAGGCAGGATTTATTTAATAACAACAAAATTCCTATAGACATGATTTCTATATTGGTATTAACCCTATAGACATGACATCTAGTTTAGAAACTGATTTTAACTTTATGGGCATGATTTATGATTATAGCCATTATACCCTATAGGCATGATCTCTAAGTGTGGAAGCAAACTTGCAGAACTTTATTAATTAAATCCTATAGGTAGAATATCTAAGTGTGGAAGTAAACTTGTAGAACTTTATTGATCAGATCATATAGGCAGGATATCTAAGTGTGGAAGTAAACATGCAGAACTTTATTAAAACAAATCCCATAGGCAGGATATCTAAGTGTGGAAGTAAACATGCAGAACTTTATTAAAACAGATCCTATAGGTAGGTTATCTGCGTGTAGAAGTAAAACATGCAGAATTTGAAAGTAGATCCTATAGGCATGTTATCTACCCTCATAATAGCTAAAATATACAAAATTACTTCGTCCCTTTTCACTAGCCAACCCCAATATCAGTTTACAAAGTATTACAGACCAAATACTGAATTACATAAAAAAAGTGCAAAATAAGAAGTTACAACCATAGGAAGTCTGATTCTGACTTCCTCTCTGAGGTGTGGAACAAACCACCCCAAATGCCACTTATTTCAAAGCCTTTCTCAGACCTGGGTATGTCAAAGTTCCCTAAGGGTCTCATGGGACCCCGGGTAGTGCTTACACCCAGGTCTGCATAACCAGGTAGAGAATGAGTGTAGTGTGGAAGCGCCAAATCTTATGTGTCCAAGTTCAGAGGGATTTCAAGGGTCCCAAGACAAGGCCCACACAAGAGGGGCAGAACTTAGGTTCTAGGAATATAGTGAAAGTGTAGAAATAGAGATTTATTTGAAACTGGACTGGGAAATAGTAAGTGATAAGGGTGATTTGAAAACAGTAGTAGTAAAATTTAAACTACACAGAGTCAGCATTTGCACAAAGGGGTCCGGGGTTTTGGGAATACATTGCATGAAGCATATGACCCTAGGAGTGGTCAGGTTTAGACATGCACAACAATAGAGGATGCTGGCATGCTCACAAACCGGCCTGAGAATGCAAACATAAAGAGGGGATGTGGGGTTTGGGATTCATACACATAGGAGAGAATTAACTTAAAAAGGTGAAAGAAACACACCACCACATGCTAATAATGTAACTTGATTGCAGAAACATAAACAGAAATGGACAAGCATAAGGGAGGTTGGAAGAATTACAGAAACATGTTGTTGTTGATGCTTCAAAAAATTAACTAGGACATACTAGTGAGAAGCAAAGTGCAGAAAGAAAAGTAAGAAAATATCCACAGCCTAGCCTTGGCTTTCAGCCGGCTAGACAAAGCAGTACCACAAATAGCAACAGAGAAAAGAGAGAGTTTTAGTGAAGTGTGTGTTCTGAACTTAGATAGTTCGCGTCCTTTAAAAAAAGAGGAGTGGGTATTTATAGTTTTGAAAACAAGGGGTAAGTAAGGTAATAAGTAAAGTCTTAATACAAATATGGAAACAATCACAAATTAGAATCAATTAACATAAGTGATTCCCTTTAATTAAAGATTCACTATTTAATAGCTGTAGCAGGTTTCAATTAAGGAAAGAAAATTAGTTTTGAAGATAGATTAATTATTGCCATATACAGGGTAGTAAAAACATGAGATGAACCATCTTGTCTAAGTACAAAAATATGCTTATTTTTTGGAAAATATTCAGTAAGGAAGAATATCACAGCTAAAGAAAAGAATCAATTAATTTTAAACAGGCGACTGAAATTAGGGATCATAAAAGAAAAGCTTTGTAATCAGTCACAAGACCAAGATCAATCAAAGAAGAGGCTTCAACATATAAATAAAGTGAATAGGAACATCAGACATGCGAGGCCAAATACATTGGCAAAAGAGATAATTACAAACATGCAGTAGTGGCAGAAATAAGCTAGGGTTCAATAGTAAAGCAAACATTTGAAGCAAAGTAATCAAGTAGGTGAAGTCACATTGAATCAACAGTGAAGAAAATAGAGTATCGGGTAAAGTAAAATCAGAAACATGTAAAGGTATCATAGTAGAAGGTGAGGAAACCCTTTGAGAAGTTAGGCTTTCAACAAAAGTTGAGTTAGAAAGATAGTAAAACTCAGAATCAAATGAGTCACGTGAAAAAAAGAAAGTCTGAAACAAGGAACTTTTAGTCAAGTCCAGCACACATTCAAACAACAGTCTCAGACCAAAAACCTAGGGCTTTCCACAATAATCGAGCTTAATAAGATGGTAAAACTCAAAATCAAATTAGTCAAACAAGATCGAAGCAAGTACACATTTAAACAGACAATTTCCAGAACTCAGATAAGACTAAAAACTAGGGTCTTTAACATGCTGAAATAGATAGAAGAACAACATGAGTAAATAGCAAAATCATCAAACAACATTAAGATTAGAGAAGAAAACTTAAAGGAAAAACCCTAATCATTGGAAAACGAAGTGTCATTTTGAAAGAAAAGTTGAAGAACCTTGGAGAAAATGCGTAAAAGTTCATGGTAAGCACAGATCTAAGGTAGATCTAAAAGAAATCAAAAGTTTTGAGAGATTACGGTTTCCGAAAACCTCAAAAGAAGTGAGAAAGATCTCGAAAGTTAACGATCTAACCCGAAAAGGTCAAGGACCTACCTTGAAAGGTCATGAATGGTCGGAGAAAGGTTGTGGATGGCTAGAGAAAGGCCATGAACAATAGTCGAGCAAGGACTAGACCGGACTCCTTCGAGTTCTAGTCATTAAACCATAGAACCAAACACACAGGACCTATGGAAGGCTAGTACAAGTCTCAAATGACCACGGAAGGTCATGGATTAGGTCAAATGGTGGCCGTTGATCTGAATGATCAATGACCTAGATTAAAGAGGGTGGGTAGGGGTTTGGGTTTGGGTCGGGGTAATTGGGGGCCAAATTTGTGTTATAATTGAAACAGAATTTGGGCTACAATTTAAATAGCCACTATTCCCTTTTAATTTATAAAAAATAGTAAATAAGTTTCTGAAAACAAATTGAAAGCACTAAAACAATTTATAATGTATAATTAACAATTTAGAAATATAGTTTCCCATTTTATAAATATGGACAAATTTAAACCTAAAAATGGCTAATATTGTAATTATGTGCCATTAGCTTTAAAATACTAAATAAAATTGTAAAAAATATGCAAAAATTACTCTAGATATATTTTAGCACAAATATAAAGATCCAATAAATGAGTTAGTAAAAATAATAATTTTGGACATAATTATTGGGATTTTATGGATAGAAAAGGGAAATAAATTGATTAAAAAACCCTTTAAAAATTATGAAAAACTAATAAAATACTTGGATATGCTTACATATGCATATATATGCTATTTTTGAAGTTATTTTGCATATTAAAAATATATATTGGGAAACATTGGTTGTTAATAGCTGCCCATCTTTACCCGAAAAGGATGAAAGAGTTTTCGGGTAAAGATATGATGGCCAATTTTGACCGAGCGAAATGGTTTGAAAGATTCAGGCTGTACCCTCGCTTAGGAGTTTCTTACATATCCCTGGTTTTACAGGAATCAGGTCGTACGTAGTTCAGGATCCGTCGTCGGAGTATACCGACGAGTACTTTCCAATAACGAAGCAATGTCTCGGGCTGGGTGAGTGAACGGCTTATGGGAATGGTTAGGTTTGATGTCGTTGCAAGCATTGGAGCGGAAACACTCCTGCTGGGACGGTTGCTGTTTGCCGGTTTACTTGCAAATAAGTAATTCAAGCATATATTGTGCGTAAATTTAGACATGACGATAATTACCGTTGGACCATGAATGTTGTCTTTGAACGGTTAGGATGACGTCTTTAGATCATGATGTCCTAGGCCATGAAGTGTATAATAAAGGATTCGTAGGCCATGAAATGATGCTCTAAGGCAATGAAAATGGTGCCTCCGAACCATGACGCCTTTGAATAATGATATGCAAAAGATTGAAAGGGGTCCTCAGGCCATGACATGGTTGTCCCGCCCCCTTTTTATCGTGAAATTGGGTTTATGACATTTGGGAGGACAACTCGTTCCCTTTTAGGAGTTGGGTTTAATGGAATTAGAGAGTCGCCACCTAATTATTTAAGTGCATCAGGACACTAAGGGTTTTGTTTAGATAACTAGAGATTGGGTAAGAGCTTGAAATTATTCCAAGGGGAAGGTGTTAGGCACCCCTCAGAATCCACTAGTGTGGTTCCCGGCCAAGCTATGGTTGTGACTTAAAGTACAAATAACACATAGGCAAGTAGGACTTCAAATAAGAGGGGATTTTCATATAAAAGTTAGAAATAAACAAAGTCGGAAAGCGTTAAAGAGAGTTGATTAAGAAGAAACATTTTAAAAGATTTAAAAGAAACAAAGAACAAAGGGAAGTGGGTCCTAGGTTTATTGATAATATGGATCACCCCACACAAAACTTGGTAATCATTCTTACGCATGGTGTTATCGTGTGGTCATCATATCCATATCTACCCTTTTCCACCCCTTTAAGGTACTAAAGCGCAAAATGGTCTCGTTTACTTATTGCATGCTATTACCTGCCCCAATCCTACCAATCCCGGAGGTATTTGGGATCACTAATCCTAAAAGGAGGAGATGTTGGGCTTATTTGTGGTTTTAAAAGGTTAAAAATACTAAGGCGACAAGCAGAAACACATATAGAAAGATTGGGGGGAAGCATATAAACAAATAACAAGGCTTAGGCAGACCTTCTTTAAAACAGAGAAAGCACATAGTTTAGCATGTCTTGCACGTATTGTTTAAGGTCTAATTAAAACTCAAAGATTTGTGGCAGACTGATTTATTACATAGTTCAGATAGGAAGACCGACTCAGGCCTGCCTGTTGGTTGTAGTTAATAAAATTTGATTCAGTTTATAAGTTTATCATATGGCTTGCCTAAGTGTAGGACAAAAGCTTCTATAGGCATGGTATCTAGTGATTTCAGAAAAGAATGAAGTAGATTGAATACATACTGATTAAGAGGGGTTACCAGATTATTGCAGAAAAGAAAACATTAGCAAAAGTTATAGATTCGGCAAACATTATCACTGGTTTTAGACTCATAAGCGATTGGAAACATTCCAGACATGTTTGATAGTTCCTATAGGCATGCTTTCTACACGTTATTGATTTTAAACAATTTTATAGATATGAAAAAAATGTAGAAAACCTACAACATGATATCTAGGTGTTGCATTTTTATTACGAACGTGACATCTGATTGCATTTTGGTTGTTTAGACCTATGAACAAGTTTGCCTAGTGAAAAGTGGGTATGCAAGAATCAGAAAGAAACTATAGGCATATTTTCTATGTGCGTGTGCAGAAGCTATAGACATAATATCTACATTAAAGTGCGGGATCCCTATAGCCGTGGTATCTAAATGAAAAATGCTGAAGTTCTTATGGACATGGAAACTAAATGAGAATGCAGAAACGCTTATAGCATGGTAACTAAATGAGAATGTAGAAATGCTTATAGGCGTGGTAGCTATATGAAAAATGCAGAAATCTTATAGGCATGGTAACTACATAAAAAATGCATAAATCTTATGAGCATGGTAACTACATGAAAACTGCAGAAATCTTATAGGCAGGGTAGCTATATGAGAAAACACTGAAATTATAGATTCCTATAGGCAAGTTATCTACCCTTTTATATGCATGGTTACCCCTCCCTTTTCACTAAGCATCCCCTAAAGTTTATTACAAAGAAATCACTGCCTAGAAGAAAAAAAAGCAAAGAAAAAAATACATCAGAGATTAAAAGTACAACCAAGGAGAGCCTGATTCAGACTTCCTGTCTAAAATATGAAGTAAACCAACTCCAAAGATCCGATTTTAAAGCTTTCTGCCATTTAGGGTGTGTCAAAGTTCCCTAAGAGTCTCACATGAACTCTGGGCAGTGCTTACACCCCAAATACATTATCAGATTAAGAAATAGTGCAGTGTGGAAAATCCAGCCCTCAAGTGTCCAAGTTTAGAGTGAACTCAGGGTCCCAAGGTAAGGCTCACAAGAGGGGGGCAGAACTTAGGAACTAAGAGAGAGTGCAAGTACAGGATTCTATAAGGGGGAAAGGGAAAAGGGAAACAGTTCACATTGATACACATAGGAGTATTGGGAATGGAGAGGTAGTAAAGGAAAATCAAAGATAGGCTGGAGAGGCATACTCAGCAATGAGGAATGCTGGCATACCCCATAAGCATGTTAGAATACATTATTTAAAAGTTAAGATCCTTTAAGGGATCAAGTTCAAACCATAGACAATAACTTGCATATTGCCATATTTTAAACTGCAACTCACAGCACATAAGGGGGATAGAGAGAAAGGATTCATAGCAGAAACAAACAGATAAAGATTACCATGCTAGTTTAAGCTTTTAACTCTACAGAAACAGTCAAGGAAACATGGATACAAAAGCTGTAAGTAAACACATTATGATGATGCTAAAACTTAAATTAGGACATACCAGTTTCAATGAAACAAAATAGAGAAAGTGCAGTAGTCTTGTAAAAGCCACAGAATAAACAAGAAAAGAATATTATTGTGAGAGAGTATGAGTTCAGAAGAGATTTTGAAGTGTATTATATGATTGTTAATCGTGTGTGTTTGTGAAAAAGGTTCATGCCTTTTATAGTGTGAAAGTCACGAGGAAATAAAGTAATAAAATAATTGAAGAACTGATTATCAATCAATTACGCAAGACTCCCTTTAATTAAGGGATTCAGATTCAAACGAGTATAAACCAATTAAGGAAAGAAATTAATCAAACACTTTGTGCAAAGTAGGCAATTAGGGGTGAGTACATAAAAGTTATTTAAGGACAAGGTTTTGACAATACACGGCTTGTGAAAATAAGGTAAGGAGATCAATTAACAACCAGTAAATCAAAAGGGTCCCAGATTTTGTATGAATGAACCAAGTCAGAAAGATGGAAAAGGTTTTATCTTAAGGGAAATCAGCAAACAATCACTTGGACCTATTTAAAAGTAATTTTGAATTATTCAAAAGTTGAAAGCCTTTTTTTTAGAAAGATTCATCACATATAAAGGGCATACATACACGTTAGGTACAAAAGAAAATTGTCACGCCATTGTAAAATCAGTAGAAAATCTAGTGTAGAAGAGTTTAGTAAAAAGGGTCAGAATCATATGAAAACAAGGAAGTCCAAACTCAATTCAAAGACTCGAAGAGTTAGGGAAAACCCTAGTTCAATCAAATATATGATCAAACCTGGCAGAACCCCCAAATTTTAGGGTTTCCACCTTGAATCAAGTACATAGATGAGAAGACAAGTGGTCGAAGCAGACTCAGAGGTTTCAGAGAAGAACCGAAACCTCTTGCATGCTTCTATCAACAACAAAACTCATGTGAAAGCATGATATCAAGGTAATAGGCAGAACACAGTAGAAGCTCTCGAAGACAAAATAGAGAATAACACTGATAGGAGCAATAAACATGCTTAAGAAGTTTTTCAAAAGAATCTTAAACAGGGCTTAGTAGAAGGAAAGTAATGAAACTTAAGAACTTAGCAGGAAAGTACAGTAGGAGAAACATGCTAGAACATCATAGAAGAAGAATACAAGAACATAATATAAAAGCATATGAGAACACAGTACGAAAAACATAGTAGCAGAACATACAAGCATGGCTCATATAAAACACAATAAAAAGAACATACAAGAACGGAATATGAAACTCAATAGAAGAACATACAAGAACAGAACACAGAAGGAGAACATACAAGAACGTGGTAGATAAGTATATAGGAGCATAGTAGAGGTAAATACACAAAAGAAAAGAGAAAGAAAGTCAGAGAAACACTCAAACATTTTTTTCAAAAAATCCTAGATCGAAAAGAAAGATTTAAAAAAAAGTAATTTTTGAAAGAAAAGTTAGGGAAATCATTTGTAAACTCAAGGAGAGCGCAGATACACAACGGATCTAAAGAAATCGGGGAAAACCTCAGAGAGTTAGGGTTTCAAAAGAACCCTAGAAATGAGAAAGGCTTTGAAAGGACATCGATCTAAGTCGTAGAGGTCAAAACCAGGCTCAAACAACCTTGATACGCCGGAGCAAGGCCGGAGATGGCCTTAGAACCTCGAATCGACGATGGTCTGGGTACAAACCTTCAATGTCAAGCCTCGAATCTTCAGAGATTAGGTGTGTAAGAGCAATGGGAGGTGAGTATAGGGCATTCACAGCCTGAGAAGCCATGGATTCCGGTGGGCTTCGCGGTGGGAGATAGTGAGAGGCAGATAGGGTTAGGAAATATGGGGTGTTGGTGGATTAAAAAAGGAATGGAGGGATCGTGGTCGTTGATCATTTTGATCAATGGCCTGGATTTATTGGGGAGCTTGGATCAAATTGGGTCATGGGTGGGTAACTTAGGAATTGGGCCGGTCCATTTGAAATTAAGGGTTAATTTTTTTTTGGGG
>MU781653.1:80223-94255 GCA_026770625.1 Nicotiana glauca
ATAGTAAAATACTTGAATCAAATTTGTAATTATAAAAGCAATTAATTCTTAAAATAGGCTAATATTGCAATTATATGCAATTTAGTTTTAAAAATACTAAATAAATTTGTCAAAATGTGCAAAAATTATCTTAGCTATATTTTAGGATAAATATGCGAGTAGAATAAATTAGTCACCAAAATGATAATTTGAGGAATAATAATTAGTTTTTGCATTGCTAAAATAGGGTAATAAATTGATTTAATTTTTTTAAAAAAATTAAGGAAAATACTAAAACATTTGGACACACATATATATATATGTATAAATATGCTATCTTGAAAGTATTTTTCATATAAAAAATATACACGGAAAAATTGGGTATCAACAGTTGCCCCTCTTTACCCGGGATGGATGAAAGAGTTGTTGGATAAAGATATGGTGGCCAATTTGACCGAACAGAAGGGTTTGAAGACTTTCACCGTGCTTTGGTTCCTGAGGTGCCTACATATCCCTGGTCTTACAGGAATTAGGCCATATGTAGTTCGGGATTCGTCGGCGGAATATGTCGATGAAGGTCTTTCAAGAACGGACGCGATATTCAAGTTGGGATGGATGGTTAAAGTCTAATAGGACTGTGGGAACTGGAGCGGGATCGCTCCTACTGAGACGGTCGTTGCTCACTGTTTTACCTGCAAATAAGCAATACAAGTGCATATTGGGCAAAAATTTAAACGTGATGCAATTCTCCGTCGGACCATGAATGTTGTCCTTGGACGGTTAGGATGACGTCCTAGCCATGAAGCATATAATAAAGGATTATTAGGCCATGAAATGATTCTCTCGAGCTATGCGAATGATGCCTCCAAACGATGATGCCTTTGAATAATAATATGCAAGAGATTAAAGGGATCTTCAGGCCATGATATGGCTTTCTCGGGCTATAAGAATGATGCCTTCAAACAATGATGCCTTCAGATAATTTGGTGATTTTTCACCCCATGAGATGCAGTAGGTGGCTATCTTTCAGACCATGAAAGCATAAATAAAGTGGCGATCTTTCAGCCGTGCAAGATGTAAATAAAGTGGCGATCTTTCAGCCGTGCAAGATGTAAATAAAGGTGGTGATCTTTCAGCCGATGCAAGATGTAAATAAAAGTGGCGATCTTTCAGCCATGCTAGTGTAAATAAAGGTGGTGATCTTTCAGCCATGTAAAATGTAAATAGAGGTGGCGATATTTCAGCCATGCGAAATGTAGATAAAGGTGGCGATATTTCAGCCATGCATATGGAGATAAAGGTGGCGATATTTTAGCTATGCAGATAGAGGTAGAGCTTAACCTTGGAAAGTAGAATGGTAGCCTTATGCAATGCAAAAAATGCAGATGGAGGTAGAGCTTAACCTCGGAAGGCAGAATGGTAGCCTTATGCAATGCAAGAAATGCAGATGGAGGTAGAGATTAACCTCGAAAGCATAATGGTAGCATTATGCAATGCAGGAAATGCAGATGGAGACAATCCTTTATCTCGGAAGGCAGAATGGTAGCCTTACGCAATGCAGGAAATGCAGATAGAGACAGGGCTTAGTCTCGGAAGGAAGAATGGTAGTCTTATACAAGAGATAAAAGGCGAATAATAATAAAATTTCTTAGCTGATAGCTGATTGTGATATTGTGGCTGCTGGGGATATTGTATGCGAATAGCAACTGTGAATAGGTGTGACAGTTCTAGGAGTTGTATTCCTGAACAGTATGAGTGTATAATATATGATTTTGCGACTTGGGTGCCTGCATCCAAAGAAAAATCATGAGTTTTGTAAAGGGGGAAGGTTAGTTCGTGTCCCTACTGACTTTTCTTACCCTGTTCGAATTTGATCTGATGACACGGTATGTATCATAGGGCTAGCGTTGCTGAACAAAGCGATTTCGTTAATAAACATGCATGAGTTTGTAAAGATATGACATAAGTATATATTTAAGAAATAGTTTTTAGATGAACCGAAGACTGTGACGTGGTTCGGGACATTGCAACTTCTCTTGCTTTGGAATTTTGAGGGTCCTCCTCAAAATTCTACCCCAGTTTACTAGGCTGCTGCTTCTGACGGTTGCCTGCGATGATCGACTGAAGTTACTTTGGAATTTTGAGGGTCCTCAAAGTTCTGCCTCAGTTTTCAATTGTAGGGGAAGATGAAAATTTATTGAATATTGAACGAACCCATAAGGCTGCCTATGTATCCCCTCTTAAACGGGAATCAGGTCAGACGTAGTTCAAATTACATCATATAGGAAAAGCATGAAGATCACACATAGTAGCGCTTGACTACATATAAATTGATTGGTTTTGGCAAAACTTCTCCGTCCATTTCCACAAGTATGATGGCTCCTCCAATCAGAACCCGATGAACCATGTATGGACCCTGCCAATTGGGAGAGAATTTCCCTTTGGCTTCATCTTGATGCAGGAAAATTTTCTTTAACATCAGTTGCCCCGGTATGAACCATCTTGGTTTGACTCTCTTGTTGAAGGCTCTGGAAATTCTATTCTGATAAAGCTGAACGTGGCAAACTGCATCCATTCTTTTCCTATCTATAAGAGCCAGCTGGTCGTAGCGTTTTCTCACCCATTTTGCATTGTCGAGCTCAGCTTTTTGTATGATCCTTAAGGAATGAATCTCTACTTCAGTGGGGATGACTGCCTTTGTACCATAAACCAACATGTAAGGAGTTGCCCCAGTCGATGTGCGGATTGTGGTGCGATACCCCAATAGAGCGAATGATAGCTTTTCGTGCAATTGCTTATGCTTCTCTGTCATCTTCCTTAGTATCTTCTTGATGTTTTTTTCGGCGGCTTCTATGACTCCATTCATCTAAGACCTGTAGGCGGTAGAATTTTTGTGTTTAATATTGAAGGTTTCAAACATAGCTTTCATTAAGCCACCGTTGAGGTTGGAGCCATTATCAGTAATGATTGACTCCGGCATCCCGAACCGATAAACAATACGGTCGCGGACAAAATCTACCATGAATTTCTTAGTCACTGCTTTGTAAGATGCTGCTTCGACCCATTTGGACCACTCAGATGAATCTGTGCCCGTTGGAAGCGGCAGGTTCGATTGGTCCAATAACATCCATTCCCTAAGTGGCGAACTGCCATGGTGAGCTTGTTGCATTAAGCTTATTTGGAGGTACCTTTATCATGTCTGCATGTAGCTGATAGCGATGGCACTTCCAGACATACTGGATGCAGTCTGTTTTGATGGTCATCCAAAAGTAACCAGTACGGAGTATCTTCTTGGCTAAGACAAAGTCGTTCATATGTAGACCACAGGTCCAGACATGAATTTCCTCTAGCAGCTTAGATTCTTCCTTTACGTCGACACACCTTAGTAATCCCAAATCCGGAGTCCTTCTACAGAGGATTCCTTTGTTACAAAAGAAATTGTTGGATAACCTTCGAAGTGTGCACTTCTGAGTGGTGTTTGCAAATTCTGGGTATTCTCCTTTTTCTAAATATTCCTTTATATCGTGAAACCAAGGTTTTCCATCTGCTTCTTCTTCGACATGAGCACAGTAAGTTGCCTGATCATGGATCTTTATCGGAGTAGGATCAATGAAGTTTGTATCTGGATGCTGTATCATGGATGATAGGGTAGCCAAGGCATCGACGAACTTATCCTGGACTCTGGGAACATACTGGAACTCTGTCTTTGTGAGCCTCTTTCTCAACTCCTGCACATAGTGCAGATAAGGGAGTATCATGGAGTTCTTGGTCGCCTATTCTCCTTGTACCTGATATATGAGTAGGTCTGAGTCCCAAATTACTAGCAACTCTTAGATGTTCATGTCAATGGCCGTCTTGAGCCCTAAGATGCAAGCTTCGTACTCGGCCATGTTGTTGGTGCACGGGAACCTGAGTTTGGCAGACACCGGATAATGTTGACCGGTTTTCGACACTAGGACTATTCCTATGCCGACTCCTTTTGAAATTTGCTGCTCCGTCGAAAAACATTCTCCACCTGTCATAGAATTCTGCAATATCTTCTCCTATGAATGATACCTCTTTGTCAGGAAAATACGTTTTTAGGGGTTCGTATTCTCCATCTATGGGGTTTTCGGCCAGGTGATCTGCTAGTGCCTGTCCCTTGATTGCTTTCTGAGTCACGTAGATAATATCAAATTTACTCAACAGGATTTGCCACTTGGCGAGCTTGCCAGTGGGCATTGGCTTCTGATATATGTATTTCAAAGGATCCATCCTTGATATGAGATATGTAGTATAGGCATAGAAGTAGTGCCTCAGTTTTTGGGCCACCCAAGTTAGAGCACAACAGGTGCGTTCCAACAGAGAATACCAGGCCTCGTACGGGGTAAACTTCTTACTGAGATAATAAATGGACTGTTCTTTCGTTCCCATTCCATCATGCTTCCCTAGGACGCAACCGAAGGCACTATCTAACACTGCGATGTAGAGTAGCAAAGGTCTACCTGGCTCAGGCGGGAATAAGATTGGTGGTGTTGATAAGTATTCCTTGATTCTGTCGAAAGCCTTTTGGCATTCATCGGTCCATTTGGTGGCGGCATCCTTCTTCAACATTTTGAATATCGGCTCACAGATAATCGTAGATTGGGCTATGAACTGGCTGATATAGTTAAGTCTCCCCAAGAAACTCATTACATCTCTCTTGTTCCTTGGCGGTGGCAATTATTGAATGGCTTTGATCTTTGATGGATCCAGCTCTATTCCCCAGTGACTCACGATAAACCCAAGCAATTTTCCAGCTAGGACACCGAATGCACATTTCGCGAGATTCAGTTTCAGGTTGTATTTTCTCAGTCTATTGAAAAACTTCCTCAGATCTTCCATGTGATCAATGGCTTTCTTGGACTTGATGATGACATCATCTATATATACTTTGATCTCCTTGTGTATCATATCATGAAAATTGGTAGTCATTGCCCTCATGTAGGTGGCCCTTGCATTTTTTAACCCAAATAGCATCATCTTGTAGCAGTACATTCCCCACAATGTAATGAAAGCCATTTTCTCAACATCTTCTTCATCCATCCAGATATGATGATACCTCACAAAACAATCTACAAATGATTGCAAGTCGTGCTTGGCGCAATTGCCAATCAGGATGTGTATGTTCGGCAAGGGGAAGTCGTCCTTTGGACTGACCCGGTTGAGATCCTGGTAGTTGACACAGACTATGACCTTCCCAACCTTCTTCGGTATGGCACAATGTTGGCTAGCCATGCTAGATACTCTACTACCCTGAGAACCTTATCTTTGACCTGCTTAGTGACTTCTTCCTTGATTTTCAAACTCATATCTGGCTTGAATTTTCTGAGCTTCAGTTTTATTGGCGGACAGGTTGGATCGGTTGGCAATTTATGAGCCACAATATATGTAATCATGGCAGTCATGTCGTTGTACGACCAGGTGAATATGTCCTCATATTCTCTCAGAAACTCTATGTATTCTTCCTTTTCTGATGGTGACAAATGAACATTGATTCGTGTTTCTTTGACATTTTTTGCATCCCCCAGGTTAACACTCTTAATCTCGTCCAGGTTGGACTTTGGCCTATTTTCAAAATTTTCAACTTTCTTAACAATCTCTTCCGGTATGTCATCTTCCTCTGAGTCCATGTCTTTTTGTTGCGTTGTCTCATTGCATGTCACAGTCATTGGTTCATCAAGATAAGTAATAGTAATGATGTATTAGTAAAGTAATGAGAGAAAATAATAAGAGTAAGATTTATAAGAAAACTGAAATGGTTTGATAAACTCCATAATTATTTTTAACATTGCAGATCTTATTGCGAAATAAAAAATGCAAAAGGAAAATTAACTAGTAAAATAAAAGATAGTGCATGATGCTTATTCAGCCTTGTTACCACGAGGCTCGCCGGGCTCTGGTTGTCCTGATGGTTCGATTCTTGAGATTTGCCCTTCTGCTTAAGATGATCATGCCATAGTGCATGAACTAACCTTTTGGGGAGGGAAGTAATAAGACAAAAATAAAATTAAATGTAACCAAGTTAGTGAGGATCATAAGAAAAATGTTGCAATATTTAAACACATAGTGCGGAAATATAAAGCGTGTCCTAATTTGGGATCCTCATTGTGCCCGAGGTAGTCCTAGCGACAAGTTGATTTGGAGAACTTAGGATGCTAAATGCCTCATTTTATTGATAAAAAATAGACGAGTCCCAAAATGACACTTAATAAGAAAGAAATTAAAATCACTAATAGCCATTGGCCTTATTACATTTCATAAAAAGAAGAAAACTTCTATCTATTTGGTCCTAGAGAGACTTTCCTCAAGTTAAATTTTCTGGTTGATCAAATCTTCCAGCTCACATAGGCTTGTTAGTAAGAATGCCTTCGCCAGATGCCCTTCTTCGTTTCCCTCAGCGTTCTGGCAGTCGTTGACTCTCTTCCTCACTTTTCCTACCAATTCCAGCAGACTGTATTCCAGATATTCCAACTTTTTGCTTGCTTTGGTGGCCCTCTCTTTCCACTTATTGGTTTGGTAATTTGATGGAAGACTTCTCCACCAGTCTAGCAAGAGTGGGGGTGTGCTAATCATACCGAAACTGAGGACCTCGTTTTGTAAGGCACCGTAAAATCTTGTGCTCAAAACCTAGTAGCTCATAGTGCCAAGGTCCGAATATGTGTTAGGAATGTGTAGAATTCTTCGCGGCTCGCAAGCTCACCGCGGTTCATACCCTTTTTACTGATTTTGCACTTAAAAATCAGAAGAATCGATTTTTCCAGAAAATTGTTATTTTGCGGTCCAGAATGCGGTCGCAGATATGCTATGCGAACCGTATTTCTGCCGCTGAGTGAAGCAGAAGGATTGTCAAAATTGATGTTGAAAATGAGGTCCATTATGAGATCGCATAATCAATATGCGGACCGCATAATCGTCGCATAAATTCCTCAAGGATTTGTGGAGCTCAATTCTGCGGTGCAAAATACGATCGCATAACAGGAATGCGGACTACATTCCTGTCGCAGACCTTCAGAGTTTTGGGCGCATTTCTGCGGTCCAATCTGCGGACCGCATTTCGATTCTACGATCGCAGAATGCGATCGCAAATTTTTCTCGGGCTTCTATTTTTCTAAATTTTAAAACCCGACCCCTTTTTAATAAAAGACCTCAACCCCCTTATTTTAGCAATCTTGCTGAACAAATTAAGAGAGAGGAAGAGAGGGTCTTTAGAGAGAAAGTCATCTTCTCCAAAATTTGGTTCTTCAAAACCATTCGGGCTGGGAAATTTCAAGCTTATCTTCATACCCCCTTTCCTTACAGGTAAAATCCCTAACTTCTCCCATTGAATTTCTGTTTTAAACTAAGAGGGGGAGTCTCATGCATTCGTCCTTAAAACAATGGTTGAAATCATGCGTGCATGTCTATTAAAAACCTAAAATCTAGTAGGAGAAATTGGGTAGGAGTAAAGGAGTATTCAAAGAGGGGTTGATAACCTCAATGAGTTTGAGTAGCAATTGTGAACTTCAATTCTAAGTTATGTGTATTAATTTGTGCACTATATTGACGTTGCTAGATTTTTGGTGAATTGGAAGTAGGAATTAGAAAGGAATCTAGCTTCAGGTATGTATGGCTAACCTTATCCTTTGTAAAATCGCCTTGTTTGGTGTCCGATTACTTGATATGTGATATCTCCATCAATTAGTTGTAAAGTTAAACTCTTGTGAACAGGATGGGGTTTCTTGTGTAAACTATTTGTGAATTCATGTAAATATTGTGCCTTATGCGTTGTTAGTTAAGAAATCCAACATGATTGTGCAAGTAAATGGCAATAAACTAAGTTGTGATTGCGAATGTGTTATGAGGCAAGGACTGTGGAATAAATGATAGATAGGAATCGTAATTGGTGAAATTGAAATAACTGTGATAACATCCCTTGTGAATAGTCGTGGAAAACTATTGTTGTGATCTAAATGGTATAACGGGTTGTTGAAAAAGATGGAAACAGTATGGATAGTCACCTAAACCTTTTGTGAGTTATGTCGCTGTTGTTATTGGGAATTGTGGTTGTTGTTCTTAAAACTTATTGTGGTTATCCTTATAAATTATTATTGTTGTGGTATTGTTTGTTAATTGTGATTGCTTGGTGGGATCGGGTTGCGCTGTGTGGGTTGTGGTGGTAAGGGTGGCCGAGGTAATAAGGGTGGAAAGTGATCAATATCACTATTGAAATGAAATACGAGAACGATGAGAAATTGAAAATGTGGAAATGATGATGCGGAAAGGAGAGTTTGTTAACTTGTTTGCCTTGATTGTTTTCCATGTGTGTACTCAATTGTTGATTCCTTCTATTATTTATTACTTGTGTATGGCTTGATGTTAATCAGGGTAAGGTTTGTTATACATACCAGTACAATTCAAATATACTGACGTCACTTTTGCCGGGGGCGCTACATTCGTGTTATGATTGTAGGTGGACCCGCATCAGGTACTCCAGCCCACCGATCGTAGCTCCCCCTTCATCTTCTATAAGCTTTTTGGTGAGCCCCACTCCTCTCGGGGCCTTGCGTGGCTCAGGCCGCTTGTGTCCGGAGTCTTATTTTGATTTTGTATAAGGTCTAGTCGGAGCCTTGTTACCGGCAAATACTGTATTATCCTGTTGTACTTTTAAAGACTCCGTAGAGAGTAAATGTGGGTTGCGAACTTATGTAAATATGTATTTTGTATATTGGGCGATGAAAGTTGTAAACCTCATTAAGTGACTATCTGTGTTTTGTAAAAATGGTGTTTTAATTATAAGTGACTATTTCCTTTGATTAATGGACAATGAAAATACGGAGTACGTGCGAGATAGGAAAGGCGCCCAGGTCCGCTTGACTGGGGATACCCGGTCGAGCGCCGGTCATGTTCCACAAATTTGGGGCATGACATCGTTCTTCATTTTTTGCAAAACAAAAGGGTTAGAACCTACCCCCACCAAACTCGACTATTTAATATCAACAATTGGCATAAAAATATTTTAGTTCTCCAAATAGATGCACAGAACGTGATAATGTCCATTTGGGTTTTAGGAAAACCCAGTGGACTTTGGACAAGGCTATCTTAAAGAGTCATTATGCGGACAACATAATTGACTTGGCTAGGTTTGACAATAATGCATGCACAATTAAATAGAGTAAGGTTTCTATGGGGTATTAGACTGGTACCCTTAAGGGACAACTCAAGAAGGAAAGGCGCGAAACGACTATACCATTGATCGACTGGTTTTACCGCAAATATACCTTTGCGGTATTTAGGGGTGATAATATCGGAAGAGCGCAACCACTCATTATAAGCGTTGCTATGGTATTTTGTTTGGAACAATTGGAATATGATGTTGAAAACAGGTTTATGCAATAATTAAAACAAGTTTTCATGTATTTGCACATTCATATAGTAATAACTACAAAAATTTAAACAGCAGTAAAGGAATGCAGTAAAGGAAAGCAGTAGAAATAAGAGAAAGAAACAGACAGACAAGTCAGTTTCACAGTAGAAGAGGGAATTAAATGCTTAAAGAGATTAAACAAGTAAAGGCATATAAGAAATGTAAAGTCACAGTAATAGCTTGAAATGGAAAAAGCCTAAAAGAAAATCCCTAGCAGATTCGCCATTCTGTCGCGCCCCCTTTTTCTCGCAAAATCGGGTATATGACATTTGGGAGGACAACTCGTTCCCGGCCAATATATTGTTGTGACTTAAAGTAGAAATAACACATAGGCAAGTAGGACTTCAAATAAGACGGGATTTTTCAGATAAAGGTTAGAAATAAACAAAGTCCGAAAGCGTTAAAGGGAGTTGATTTAGAAGAAATGTTTAAAACAATTTAAAAGAAACAAAGAACAAAAGGAAGGGGGTCCTAGGTTTATTGATAATATGGATCACCCCACACAACACCTGATAATCATTCTTACGCGTGGTGTTATCGCGTGGTCATCATATCCATATCTACCTTTTCCCACCACTTTAAGGTACTAAAGCACGGAATGGTCTCGTTTACTGATTGCATGCTATTACCCGCCCCAATCCTATCAATACCGGAGGTATTTGGGTTCACTAATACTAAAGGGAGGAGATTTTGGGCTTATTTGTGGTTTTAAAAGGTTAAAAATACTACGGCGACAAATAAAAACACATATAGCAAGTTTGGGGGGAAGCATATAAACAAATAACAAGGCTCAGGCAGACCTCCTTTAAACCAGAGAAAGCACATAGTTTAGCATGTCTTGCACGTACTGTTTAAGGTCTAATTAAAACTCAAAGATTTGTGGCATATTGATTTATTACATAGTTCAGATAGGAAGCTCGACTTAGGCCTGCCTGCTGGTTGTAGTTAATAAAATCTGATTCAGTTTATAAGTTTATCCTATGGCTTGCCTAAGTGTAGGATAAAAGCTCTTATATGCATGATATCTACTAATTTCAGAAAAAAATGAAGTAGATTGAATACATACTAATTAAGAGGGGATACCAGATTATTACAGAAAAACAAACCTTAGAAAAAGTGACAGATTCTGCAAACATTATCACTGGTTTTAGACTCATAAGCGAGTGGAAACGTTTCAAACTTGGTTGATAATTCCTATAGGCATGCTTTCTACGCGTTATTGATTTTAAAACACTTTTATAGATATGAAAATATGCATAAAACCTATAATATGATATCTAGGTGTTGCATTTTACTACGAATGTGACATCTGATTACATTTTGTTTATTCAGACCTATGAACAAGTTTGCCTAGTGAAAAGTGGGTATGCAAGAATCAGAAAGGACCTATAGGCATATTTTCTACGTGCGTGTGCAGAAGATATAGACATAATATCTACATGAAAGTGCAGGATCCCTATAGTCATGGTATCTAAATGAAAAATGCTGAAATTCTTATAGACATGGTAACTAAATGAGAATGTAGAAACGCTTATAGACATGGTAACTAAATGAGAATCCAAAAATGCTTATAGGCATGGTAGCTACATGAAAAGTGCAGAAATCTTATAGGTATGGTAACAACATGAAAAATGCAGAAATCTTATAGGCATGGTAACTACATAAAAAATGCAGAAATCATATAGGCATGGTAGCTATATGAGAAAACACTGAAATTAGAGATTCCTATAGGTAGGGTAACAACCCTTTTACATGCATGGTTACCCCTCCCTTTTTGACAAACCATCCCCAAAAGTTTATTAAAAAGTAATTACAGCCCAGAAGAAAATAAAGTAAAGAAAAAAATACATCGCAGATTAAAAGTACAACCAAGGAGAGCCTGATTCAGACTTCCTGTCTGAAATATGAAGTAAACCAACTCCAAAGATCAGATTTCAAAACTTTCTCCCATTTGGGCTGTGTTAGAGTTCCCTGAGAGTCTCACATGAATTCCTGGCAGTGCTTACACCCAAAATACATTACCAGATTAAGACATAGTGCAGTGTGGAAAAGCCAGCCCTCAAGTGTCCAAGTTCAGAGGGAACTCAGGGTCCCAAGGCAAGGCTCACAGGAGGAGGGATGAACTTAGGAACTAAGAGAGAGTGCAAGTGCAGGATTCTGAAAGGGGGAAAGGGAAAAGGGAAACAGTTCACATTGATACAAATAAGGGTATAAGGAATGGGCAGGTAGTAAAGGAAAAGCAAAGACAGGCTGGTGAGGCATACTCAGCAATGAGGAATGCTGGCATACCCCATAAGCCTGTTAGAATACATTGTTCAGAAGTTAGGATTCTTTAAGGGATCAACTTCTAACCATAGATAATAACTTGCATATTTCCATGTTTTAAACTGTAACTCACAGCACATAAGGGGGATAGGGAGCAAGGATTCATAGCAGAAACAAACAGAAAAAGATTAACATGCTAGTTTAAGCTTTTAACTCTGCAGAAACAGTAAAGTAAACATAAATAAAAAAAGTTGAAAGTAAACACATTGTGATGATGCTGAAACTTAAATTAGGGCATACCAGTTTTAAAGAAACAAAATAGAGAAAGTGCAGTAGTCTTGTAAAAGCCACAGAATAGACAAGAAAAAAATATAATTGTGAGGGAGTATGAGTTTAAAAGAGATTGTGAAGTGTATTATATGATTGTTAATCGTGTGTGTTTGTGAAAAAGTGTCACGCTTTTTATAGTGTGAAAGTCATGAGGAAATGAGGTAAGAAAATAATTGAAGAACTGATTGTCAATCAATTACACGAGACTCCCTTTAATTAAGGGATTCATATTCAAATGGGTGTAAACCAATTAAGGAAAGAAATTAATCAAACACTTTGTGTAAAGTAGGCAATTAGGGGTGAGTACATAAAAGTTATTTAAGGATAAGGTTTTGACAATACACGGTTTGTGCAAATAAGGTAAGGAGGTCAATTAACAACCAATAAATCTAAAGGGTTTGAGATTTATATTAATGAACCAAGTCAGAAAGATGGAAAAGGTTTTAACTTAAGGAAAATCAGCAAACGATCAATTAGACCTATTTAAAAGGAATTTTGAATTTATCACAAGTTGAAAGTCTTTTTTTAGAAAGATTCATCACATATAAAGGGCATTCAGACACGTTAAGTACAAAAGAAAATTGTCACGCCATTGTAAAATCAGTAGAAAATCCAGTGTAGAAGAGTTTAGTAAAAAGGGTCAGAATCATATGAAAACAAGGAAGTCCAAACTCAATTCAAAGACTCGAAGAGTTTGGGGTTCTAAAATAAAACCTTAGTTCAATCAAATATATGATCAAACCTGGCAGAACCCCCAAATTTTAGGGTTTTCACCTTGAATCAAGTACATAGATGAGAAGACAAGTGGTTGAAGCAGGCTCAGAGGTTTCAGAGAAGAACAAACCTCTTGCATGCTTCTATCAACAGCAAAACTCATGAGAAAGCATGATATCAGGGTAACAGGCAGAACACAGTAGAAGCACTCGAAGACAAAATAGAGGATAACACTGATAGGAGCAGTAAATATGCTTAAGAAGTTTTTCAGAAGAAACTTAAATAGGGCTTAGTAGAAGGAAAATAAGGGAACTTAAGAACGTAGCAGGAAAGTACAGTAGGAGAAACATGCTGGAACATAGTAGAAGATGAATACAAGAACATAATAGAAATGCATATGAGAACACAGTACGGAAAACATGGTAGCAGAAAATACAAGCATGGAGCATATAAAACACAGTAAAAAGAACATACAAGAACGGAGTATGAAACTCAGTAGAAGAAGATACAAGAACAGAATACGGTAGGAGAACATATAAGAACGTGGTTGATAAGAACATATGAGCATAGTAGAGGTAAATACACAAAAGAAAAAGGAAAGAAAGTCAAAGAAACGCTTAAACATTTTTTTTTCAGAAAACCTTAGATCAAAAAGAAAGATTTAAAAAATAATAATTTTCGAAAGAAAAGTTAGGGAAATCATTTGAAAACTCAAGGAGAGCACAGATACACAATGAATCTAAAGAAATTAGAGAAATCCTCGGAGAGTTAGAGTTTCAAAAGGACCCTAGAAATGAGAAAGGCTTTGAAAGGCCACCGACCTGAGTCAGAGAGGTCAGAACCAGGCTCAAACAACTTTGATATGTCGGAGCAAGGCCAGAGATGGCCGTGGAACCTCGAATCAACGGTGGTCTGGGTACAGACCTTCGAGGTCAAGCCTTGAATCTTCAGAGTTCAGGTGTGTAAGAGCAAGGGAAGGTGAGTATAGGGCTGTCACAGCCTGGGAAGCCATGGATTTCGGTGGGTTTCACGGTGGGAGATTGTGAAAGGCGGCTAGGGTTAGGGAATATTCGAGAGAGTTTGAGATATGGGAGGGTTTCAGAGGCTGTTGTTTAGGTGAAATGATTTAGGGTTAAGGGGTGTTGGTGGATTAAAAAAAGGAATTGATGGATCGTGGTCGTTGATCATTTTGATCAACGGCCTGGATTTATTGGGGAGCCGGGCAGGTTGGATCAAACTGGGTCATGAGCGGGTAATTTAGGAATTGGGACACTCCATTTGAAATTGAAATTGGGGTTAATTGGGGGGGGGGGGGGGGGG
>MU781653.1:96058-113077 GCA_026770625.1 Nicotiana glauca
CCTTTTTATTTTACAAAAATAGTAAAATAATTTATGAAAATAAATTAAAGGTACTAAATTAATTAATAATATATAAATATTAAGTTAAAAATATTGGAATCAAATTTGTAATTATAAATGCAATTAATTCTTAAAATAGGCTAATATTGCAATTATAAGCATTTTAGCTTTAAAAGTACTAAATAAATTTGTAAAAAAGTGCAAAAATTACATTAGCTATATTTTGGGATAAATATAAGAATAGAATAAATTAATCACCAAAATGATAACTTGAGGAATAATTATTGGTTTTGCATTACTATAATAGGGCAATAAATTGATTTTAAAATATTTTATAAATTAAGGAAAATACTAAAACATTTGGACACACTTATATATGTATATATATGCTATCTTTAAAGTATTTTGCATATAAAAAATATACAGGGAAAAATTGGGTCTCAATAATGGTGTTCTCGATATGTGAGGATGATGCCTTCGAACGATGACGCCTTTATATAAGTTGGCGATATTTTAGCCCATAATGGATGCAGTAGCATGTGGCAATCTTTTAGCCTTGCAATGTGGCAATCTTTCAGTCGTGCAATATGGCGATCTTTCAGTCGTGCAATGTGGCGATCTCTCAGCCGTGCAGTGTGGTGATAGCTGTGCAATGTAGATGCAGATGGAGGTATAGCTTAACCTTGGAAGGAAGAATAGTAGCCTTATGCAAGTTGGAAAGCAGAATGGTAGCCTTATGCAATGCAGATGCAGATGCAGATGGAGGTAGAGCTTAACCTCGAAAGGCAGAATAGTAGCCTTATACAAGTTGGAAGGCAGAATGGTAGCCTTATGCAATGCAGATGCAAATGGAGATATCGTTTAGTCTCGAAAGGAAGAATGGTAGCCTTAGGCATATTGGAAGGCAGAATAGTAGCCTTATGCAAGTTGGAAGGACGAATGGTAGCCTTATGCAATGTAGATGCATATGGAGACATTGTTTAGTCTCGGAAGGCAGAATGGTAGCCTTATGCAAATTGGAGGGCAGAATAGTAGCCTTATGCAATGCAGATGCAATGGAGGTAAGTCTTAACCTTAGAAGGCATAGTGGTATCCTTATGCAAGTTAAAAGGCAGAATGGTAGCCTTATGCAAGTTGGAAGGCAGAATGGTAGCCATTTGCAAATTGGAAGGCAGAATGGTAGCCTTATGCAATGCAGATGCAGATAGAGGTAGAACTTAACCTCGGAAGGTAGAATGGTAGCCTTATGCAAGTAAAACATAAAATAGCAAATGACAGTAGAGTTTGTTAGTTGATAGCAGATTGCGGCGTGGTGATTACTTGGAGCATTGTGACATACGGGACATTACGGGCGCGTGCTGATAGAAAACATTGGTAAGTGTAATGGTTCAGAGAATCGTATTCTTAAACGATTTTTATTTCATGAGTGTGCAATAAGTTTCAATGATTTTTCAATGCTTGTGCCTGCATCCAAAGATAAATCGTGAGTTTTGTAAAGGGGAAGGTCAGTTCGTATCCTCGCAGGCTTTGCTCGACTCGTTCGGCCTTTGATCTGGCAATACCGTTGGTATCATCGTGGTAGCGTTGCGAAAAAAAGCAGTTTCAATAGTAGACATTCACGATTTTGTAAAAGTATGACATAGATGTATAATAAAAAATAGTTTTTAGATGAACCGCCGACTATGACACAATTCAGGATATTGCAATCTCTCTCGCTACGGAATTTTGAGGGTCCTCCTCAAAATTCTGACCTAGTTGGATGGGTTGATGCTTCTGACTGTTGCTCGTGCGACGATCGACTGAAATTACTTCAAAATTTTGAGGGTCCTCCTCAAAATTCAGCCCCAGTTTCCATTTTCGGGGGAGAAATGAAAATTTTATTGAATTGTGACCGAACTCATAAGGCTACCTACGTATCCCCTCCTAAATAGGAATCAGGTCAGGCATAGTTCAATTTATATCATATAGGGAGGACATAAAGATTACACATAGTAACGCTTTACTACATCTGAATTTATTGGCTTTGGCCAGACTTCTCTGTCCATTTTTTGCAAGTATGAGGGCCGCTCCTGTCAGAACACGGTGAACCATGTATGGACCCTGCCAGTTGGGAAAGAACTTCCCTTTGGCTTCGTCCTGATGCGGAAATTTTTTGTTTAATACCAGTTGTCCCGGTGTGAAATGTCTCGGCTTGACTCTCTTGTTGAAGGCTCTGGACATTCTGTTCTGATAGAGTTGACCATGGCAAATTGCATTCATTCTCTTTCAATCTATAAGAGCTAGCTACTTGTAACGACTCTTCACCCATTCTGCATCGTTGAGCTCAGCTTCCTGTCTGATCCTTAGGGAAGGAATTTCTACTTCGACGAGAATGACGGCTTCTGTACCATAAACCAACATATAGGGGATTGTGAGCACGTGATTTTTGCCCTATATATGAATTATTCCCAAAAATTCAAACAAAAAAGACTTTTCCTTATTTTAACAATTTTTGTGAATTTTGGTGTTATTTTCTGTTAATTATTTGCATTTTATTTGTGAATGTTAATTCATATGAAAATACAAAAAAAATATGCATTTGCATTTAGGATCTAATTTCATATTTTAGGATTAATTAGGGGTTAAGTTGTTTTAGAACATAACATGAGAAATAGTTCACTTTCGCATTTTAATTATTTTAATCATGAATTTATCACAAAATATCTTTTAAAACAATTTTAGGAATTAAGTAGTTTAATTTTGAAATATATTAGGATCTTATTTTAATTTTTTGCACATTCATAAAATTGGAAAAAATAATACAAGAATACAAAATGAAAAAAAAGAAAAGGAAGCAAATGAAAAGGAAATTTTGGGCCAGATCCATGAGCCCAAGCGAAATTACCCTTTAATTAACCCCTGAACCAGACCAAACCTAGCCCAAATTACACCCCAACCCGGCCTGCCCCCTTCATTAAATAAAATGACGCTGTTTGGCGTCGTTTGATCTTGGCCATCAATTTTCTATCATCCAACGGCCGTGATTGATTATTCAACTTTAGATATAACTGTCCAAAAAGAGTTCAAACCCTAAAAACATCACTGTATCTTCCTCGTACAACCGCCGGTGTAACTCCACCCCGTCTCCGCCCTACTCCGCCGTCCGCCGCTGGCCGAAAATCGCCGTCGCTGGCGGCGAAGCTCCAAAACCTCCCAAAATTTCACCACACATGCTCCTTTTCCTCCTCTTTCTAACCCCCAAGACCCCATCCCTCAAATCGTAACCAATCTGCTCGGATTTCAGATCGAAATTTCGGTCAAACCTCAAACTCACCCAAACCAACCCAAACTTACATCACATATCCTCCTTTTCGTCCTCTTCATGAATCCACAGTCCATAACCCTTAAATCCCACTGAGTTGTCTCAAATTTCAGATCGAAGGTCAACCCAGAAACCCTACTTTCTTAAAGTTCAAAGAGCGTTGATTGGTGGACTATAACAATACTCAATCTTGTGTTTCCTCATGGGAACACACGATTGAGGATGTTTTAGTCCAAATGATTCCAAGGATGGCCTGGTCTTCTTTCAATTTCAAATCTAGGCACTTTCCTAGTTTTTCCTTTTTTATTTTTCTTTTTTTTAAGTGACTGATATGCTCAATTAGATTTTGTTAGTTTGCATTATGTTCTTAGGGTTTATTCTGATCCTGTTTAGTGTTTTAGTTCATATTAGGTTAAATTCATGGTTCAGTAAGCTTTGTTTCCTAAGTTTGATTATTCCTTTGATTCCATGAGTTTTTCATTTCTGATTTTTATTAGTTTTGATTTTGTTCTGATTTTTGGTTCATCTTGTTTTGTGATGATTAGTTTAACTATGTCTCGAATCCATTTTGATATATGGTTTTTGTCTCATTGACTTCAATTTCTATTTCAGTAGTTGAGTTACTCAATATGTTTGATGTCAATTGGTTATAGTTGATTTAGATTAAATAGGTTTAACTATAGTTAATTTTAAACCAAATAAAGGGTTTGTTTGGTTTGGTAATTTCAGAGGGGTTTCAAGGGTAGTTTAGGCATGAAAAAGGGTAGTTTTATTAGAAATAGTAAATTCAAAACTAAGGCAGGGGTAATGCAGGTATTTCAAGGGTAGTAAAATCAGGTTAGAACACCCTAGACCCTTCAAGAAGGGGGCTAGGTGTAGGTTTTAGTATTTTAGAAGCAGTAACTTGTGCAACAAGTTTAAAAATAAGGGACTCAATTGTAATAAAAGATGGACTAATTTGAAAAGAGAAGAATCTGAAGCTGCACTTCTGAGTGCCTATAAAAGGGTACTCAAATGCCTTGAGAAGCAAGTTTTGGGAATCCAAAAAATTCCCCCCAAAAGCTCTCCCTAAGTTTCAGATCTAGTTTTGAAATTCAAACATTCAAAAATCCAAAAGCAATAGAAAATCTAAGAGAAAAACCAAAAAAAAAAAATATTGTTACATTAGTTTTCTTAGGTCATTTTCAGAGTTCAGCATTTAATTCAGGTTTTTAGCTCAGTTAAGGTTCAAAAATGATTGAATTCCTTTGTTTCTATTTGGTATTTGAGGGATAAAGGTAATCTGGGCCATCTAGGTTTTGAATCTGGTTAAATCAAGCTGACTATGGTGATTTGTTAAGTGTGTGGATGTGCTGGGTCAATCTTCTGGTTATTTGACTTAGTTTTGGGTCAATCTACTATCTCTACTTGGTTTTCAACTCATTTCTGAACTGTTGAATCTTTGCTGGACTGTTTACACTTCATTGATTGCTGCTGGGGATTGAAATTGGTTTCTGAATTGCTGCTGAAGTTATTACTGCTGCTAATCTCTCCATTTTTATTTCACTTCAAATTTCTGGTACACAATTGAATCTCCGCTGTAATTCCGAGCGTGAAAAACTGGAATAAAACTGCCTGTTTGTTTGATTCTGAAATATGCCTACTGGATTGTTACACACTAGTAGTTAAAAGGATATGAGATGTAATTGTGTAGCATAGTTAAATTTTGAGTTGTATGTGTATAAACTTTGGACTGTTTTGGTAGCTTGTGGACTGCAGGATTGATAAATGGATTTGTATTAATTTGAATTGCCTAGGACTGTTAGAAGTTGGTACTGCTGAATTGTCATAGTTATTTGAATATTCTACTAGTGGTGATAGACTACAGTTTGGTTGATTATTTTTGATTTAGCATATCAGGACAATTGAATTTAGAATATGATATTAGCTCAGCCGTGTTAACTCAGTCCCATTTGCAATCATCAGAATGTATAGGCTTGTTTAAACCTGGAAATAGCATACTCACAATTATATAAACTCACGTATTGCTCTAAAGTGATTAGTTCATCTCAGCAATTCGTTTACAGCTCCAGCCTGCAAATAAATGTCATAATATGTGGTGGTTACACTTAGTGGATTGTTGAATTACATACTGAGTACGTAGATTGTCAAGGTTCATGAGTTGAACATATGTGAAACAAGGTTAAAGTTAACATGCATAAATGTGACTGTAAAAGTCAGCTCAATTACTGTTTAACATGCATAAACATGACTGTAAAGTGGAAGTCTTGGGCCTGATCATCATCTACAAAGCCCACATTTAGGCATCATCCTTTGCGCCTAATTTTGAATCTGTTGAGGGCCGATTTAAAGGGCCCAAAACTCTGAACATCTTAGTAGGGATACTTGGATAGGCTAATTCAATTAGGACTATTTTCCTTTATTATTAGAGACAAAGATATAGAAAATCATAGTTTGCTTTAGGTTTGCCCTTTAAATAAAACAAGGAGGTGAGCCTCGCTAAATAAAAATGCAAATTGCGGGGCCCTCAATAAATGCTATATAAAAATACTTAGAATTCGGGAGGACCGTTTAGCGAATTTCACGGTCTTCCCCAAAGATAATAAACGCGTAGTTACTTTAGGCGTGTATTTTAATAATATTACCTTCCTAAATAAGGGTGCACATTTATGTGACCCAAATCTAAATCTCAACGAAGTCAAAATGTGTCGAAAACCACGGGTGCACTGGTGCGATGTGGTTCAAGATGCATTTTCACGATGTTGCAATTCTTATTAAAAATAAAAATAAAAGCGGTTTACTAATAAAAGGCACACAGGTTAGAACATGTTTTGAAATCAGATAAAATCAAATTCAACGGTTGAGCGACTGTGCTAGAACCACAGAATCCGAGAATGCCTAACACCTTCTCCCGGGTTAACAGAATTCCTTACTCGGATTTCTGGTTCGCGGACCGTTAAACATAGTCATTCTTTTCCTCGATTCGGGATTCTAAACCGGTGACTTGGGACACCATAAATCTCCCAAGTAGCGACTCTGAATCTTTTAAATAAATCCCGTTTTGATTGTCACTTTAAGTTGGAAATAACTCTCATTTATTATACCCATTTCGGGGGTGTGGTAGGAAAAAGGAGGTGTGATAGCTCTGGTGACTCCGCTGGGGAATAAGAACCCAGAACATTTTGTTCAGGGTTCAAAATTCGAGCTTATATAAATTGTTGTATTTGGTTATATCTGATTTTCCTACATGTTTCATGCTTAATGTGCTAAATGGTTACCGCTTTGATATTTTCTGAACTGTATATAAACTGTGCCGGAACCCTTCTCTTCTCACCTCCAGGGATGTGATTACTGGTTAAGACTCCCTATTCTGTTAGTGTCAATACGTTGAATAAGAAAGAGGCCGGACAAGTTACTAAGCTGGATGGCCTTTTGGTTCCCGGTACGTAGCCCCCTCCTCGACTCGAGTTGTCCGCTCGGGTACACAGTCTAGAACACATACCCAGGTTTTGAACTTAGAATAACTTGACTTCATGCCGGATTCCTAGTAGGAGCGCTTATTTGCATCACGTGCATATGACTTAGGGAACTCAACACAGGGGTTGGGTCCGTCTAGGATAGGTAACCGGATATGAAACGACCACCATGATACATTTTACGTGTTGCATTTATTTGTCTTGGACTCGCATGTTGACCGACTCGAATATTGGGGAAAAGTGAAAAGAAATAATGGTGTAGAAAGTTAGTTTACATGATTTAGCAAAAACTAATGTCCAAGTAGCGCCGAAACTCTGCCGAATGTTTATTTGACAATGGAAATAAAGAGGGTGAGCTGTGAAAATAAAGTGAGTGGGGCCCATTTATGTTTTTTACATTTTGTATAAGAAAAGAAAAATATGAAAAAATCAAAAACAATGAAATTTTTTTTGCATTAGACCATTTTTCGAAAAACAAAAAGGGGAAAAAGAAAATTCAAATAGATTTTGCATTTTTTATCACTTTCAAGAAAAGACAAAACATATGTTTAGTTGTTTTAATTTTCGCCTGTATCCACCTTCCCAAACTACGTAGGTTTGATTCTCACCGGGTGTGAGATACGTAGGCAACCCTCAACGGGTCCAACCATCCCTTTTCAAAAATATAGCCAAAAATTTTAAAATTTTCATTTTTTCATAAATAGATCGGGCGATGCCGTTTTTGTCAAAAATAGCCGAATGCTCCTGAAGGGACGACGGAAGGCTGCTTTTGTGAGAACAGCCACATTTGGTCATTTGTTAAAGATTCTGACCGGCTAGCCAATGCAACCTTAAAATCTTCACCCGAAGTGATGAAAGGCCGTATTTGCAAAATCGGGTTTGTTTTTGAAATTAGGAATTTGAATGAAAAAAATAGTGTCATTTTTTATTTTAGGTCAGAATAAGTGATGAAATCGCCTTAATAAATGTGCAGGATGAGCACGACTCAAAATGAACCTTTCTCAATCATGCATAAAATCCATTTGGAGTTACGTCTGTGGTGGAACGATTAAGTAGGCGAAGGGCAAGATGAAGTCAATAAATATTTGAAAGGGCTTACCGGTCTGCTAGAGAATGTGCCTCGGGGAGATATTATCAGAGCACTAGTGATGTGTTGGGACCCGGCACATAACATGTTCCATTTTTCAGACTTTGAGCTTACCCCAACATTAGAGGAAATAGCTAGCTACATAGGAAAAGATCAGGTTCCCTTAAGGCACAAATACTTGGTTGCCCCGAGAACTATAGCCGTGCGCAGATTTTTAGACTCTCTGAAGATACGTAGGACAATTCACAACACAGACTTGGCAAATGTCTTTTGCACCCCACACTTCATATACCATAGGTATGGCCACATCGGGGGATTCAATAACCCGGAAAGCAAGATATGTAGTAATGGTAACCGCCAAAAATGGGAGGAGCATAGGCGTGTCGCTTTCATGGTGGTTTTTCTAGGGCTTGTGGTATTTCCAAGGAAAGACGGAAACATTGACATAAAAATAGTCGGGGTCGTCAGTACTCTAATGATTCAAGACAAAAGCCCTCTCGCACCTATGATATTAGATGATATCTTCCGTGCTCTTATAGCCTGCAAGGCCGGGGAAGACTTCTTCGAGGGATGCAGTTTGATGTTACAAATGTGGATGTCCGAGCATCTGTGCCATCGTCTTCAATTTTTGAGTTACGGGTCTCTAGAGAAAACCTGCATAGAAGAGTTTTACACGAGGACTAAAGGGGTCAATTTGCCGGAAGGATTCACAGGTTGGACAAAATATTTTTGGTCCTCACTGCTAGTCAAATAGAATGGACATTTGGATGGTTGCCCGTTGATGAAATCATATATATGCCAGCGGCAAGGCCGCATTTCCTCTTAATGGGTCTTAGAAGCATTCAGCCTTACACCTCGTACCGGATGTTGAGACAACTCGGGAGGCACCAGATAGTGCCCAAAGTCGATGATCTTAGTTTGCAAGTGGTTGAGATTAGCCCCGACGGCTAGTTCCTGAAGCAAAGGTTCGCCAGGTCTGGAGCGAATATCAATATTTGGCGGCGAATACTTGTGTCCGAGATCGAGCCAAAGGAGAAGTGTCACCTGATTATTGGGCTTGGTATAGAAGGGAAGTTGCATTCGGGAGGCTGGCCAAAAGGCCTCACCTCCAGGAGTTTGCTGAATCGTCGCAAGAGCAGTGGGTTTGGATAGCCAAAGAAAACGAGTACAGGGAAAAAATAGGAGAGTTGGAAAACCAGGTCCAAGACCCTAGGTTGGAAAACAACATGCAAGTTGCGGTTGACGAGGGTGAGAAAAGGAAGTTGGCTAAAGAAAATGAAGCCTTACGAGCCCAAATCCAAAAAATGAAGATAGCAGCTGAAAACCCTATTAGAAGTGCCAAAGATGCGAAGCTTATAGAAAGTTTAAGGCAAAAAGTAAATGACTATAGTTTCGACCTCAACAAAATAGAAAGGGGATAAGCTGGTAGTGGGTGTCCCTTTGCCCAAGCCTAGTACATTTCGGCTATCTGTTGCTTCAATTTATACATCTCCTCTTTCATGGCGTTGACATCCACAACTTCTTCCTCTCTAGACGGATCGACGATGCTTGCTTCTAACTCTTGGTTGACCATTTTTGACTTATCTTTAGAGCGGGTGTTGTATGAGTGGGTTGCCAGAATGCCAGTCAACTGGGTTTAGGGTTTAGGTTTTAGGGTTTAGTTACTTACATTCCACCATTAGCTCAGCCACAATATCCTCCTACAGTTAATTCCTCTCCGGCTTAACCTGCTTACCAGCAATACTACGCGACTACTTCCCAAACACCACCACCTCCACCACCCAAACAAATCCCATGCCCTCCACCTCCAACCACTCCCGTGTTTGTGGCTCTTCCACCCGCCACATTACAGAGATCTTCTAGTGAACCCCTGTTTCAAACACAGGAAACCCACTATTACCCACCGGTATCCACCTTCAAACCACCAGAACCATATCTTTACACTCCCCGTCTTGATATCTCAGCTGAAGAAGAGAAGCCACCTTAAAACCCTGAGCAGGAAGAAATGATACGAATGGTGAAAAGCTTGGAACAATCATTCAGAAATATGCAAGGTATAGGAGGACAGGTGGGTGTCGCTTACAAGGACTTGTGCTTGTTTCCGGACGTCCAATTACCTGCAAGATTCAAGCTCCAAAGTTTGATCTGTATGACGGACATGGTGACCCAGTAGCCCATATGCGGGGATTTTGCAGCAAAATAAGAGGAGCCGGAGGAAGGGATGAGTTGTTGATGGCGTACTTTAGCCAGAGTCTCAGTGGTGCGGCCTTGAAATAGTACACGCTCCAGGATCATGCTCGATGGTATACCTGGGATGATTTGGCCCAGTCATTCGCAGGCCACTTTTAGTAAAACTTAGAGATTGTTCCGGACTGACTGTCATTGACCAAAATTGAGAAGAAGCCAGGGGAAAGCTTCAGAGAGTACGGTTTTCGGTGGAGAGAACATGCCGCCAGAGTTGATCCTCCAATGAAGGAAGTCGAAATGGTCGACTATTTTTTGCAGGCTTTGGAGCCTACTTATTACGGTCATCTGGTATCGGCAGTTGGGAAAACTTTCAATGAGGTAGTAAAAATGGGAAATATGGTGGAAGAAGGTCTCAAGACTAACAAAATTATGAGCTATTCGGCGATTAAAGCAACTACCTACGCCATCCAGAGCGGCACTGGAGGGGTATTGGGCAAGAAGAAAAAAGAAGATGTTACAGTAGTGGAATCAAGAGCATGGTCCAGGGGTCCATCACCATATTACCAACCACGCCCCCATCCCCAAACCTACCCATACAACCTATATGGCCCCCTACAACACTATTATCCACCTCCAGTCCCCCACTTCTCCGTCCACCACGCCCAAACATACCCCCAACCTCAGACACCACGGCGTGCATCCACCCCACAAAATACCTACCATACTCAAAACACATACCCACCTCCGAGAGCCTATAAAAACCCCACCGGACCTGGTTTTCGACCCAACCTTGCTTCTAAAAATGACCGACTATAGAAGAAGAAAACTTTCACACCATTGGGAGAATCTTACACCAGCTTATACCACAGATTGAGACAATTGGGCATGTTAAGTCCGATTGAACCCAAAATACCAAATCCTCCTCCAAGGAACCTAGACCATCCGGTGAATTGTGAGTATTACTCGGGTGACCCGGGGCATGATACAGAGAAGTGCTGGCATTTGATAATGGCCATCCAGGAGCTCATTGATACCCGCAGAATTGAAGTGCAGGCTCTAGAGACACCGAAGATCACTCAGAATCCATTGTTAACCCATCATGAGACTCAAATGATTGAGTTAGTGCAAAAGGGGGAATCTAAGAAACCGTCACAACCCGTGATGATGATCAAAGCCAGTGAGGCCAGTCCCATAAGAAACTAACCTTTGAGGAAGAATTGATCAAGGAAGGATGGACAGTTAGGAAATCGGTGGGAGTGATAAAGAAGGAGCCGTTGTACAGTCATGCAGTAAAACAAAAACCAGCCAAAGTGATGGTACCAGGAGCAGTTATCAAGCCTGTTGTTATTTTAAAGGGCACTCGCATAGAGCCGGTCATCATCAAACCAGTGATGCAGTTACCATTGATCATTGAAAAGGCCATCCCATGGAACTATAACTGAGTGACTGTGACGTACAAGGGGAAGGAAGTTAAAGAAGAAGTTTGTGAAACCCATGGACTGACTCATTCAGGGAGACACTTTGTCCCTGAAGAGCTGAGAAAGGTTAAAGCAGCCAAAGACAATCCAGCACCAGTAAAGAGGGCCGTAACTGAAGAAGAGACTGAAGAATTCTTAAAGAAGATGAAGGCGCAAGATTATTCTATTGTAGAACAACTGAGGAAAACTCCAGCACATATTTCATTGTTGTCTCTATTGATTCATTCGGACGAGCATCACCGGGCATTGATGAAGATTCCGAATGAAGCTCATGTTCCAGATAAGATCTCTGTAAATCATCTGGAGAAAATAGCGAACAAGATTTTCGAGGTCAACAGGGTTACATTTTCCGATGATGAGTTGCCTTTGGAGGGTACTGAGTATAATAGGGTACTTTACCTCACTGTGAAGTGTGAAGACTTTGTAGTTACTCGAGTATTGATTGACAACGGGTCCAGCACAAACATTTTCCCTCTTTCCACCCTGGAAAAATTAAATGTAGACAGTGAGAGAATCCATAAAAATAGCGTCTGCGTACGAGGATTTGATGGAGGAGGAAAGGACACGATTGGGGACATCGTGTTAGAACTAACAATAAGACCAGTTGAATTCACAATGGAGTTCCAAGTGCTCGACGTGGCTGTTTCCTACAATCTCTTATTGGGTCGACCATGGATTCATGCCGCAAAAGCTGTGCCATCTACCTTGCATCAGATGGTAAAATTCGAATGGGACTGACAGGAAATTATTGTGCATGGAGAGGATAGTTCATGTAATACCATTATGCCTTTCGATGAAGATGAGGACGACAAAAGCCCATGGGTTTACCAAATCTTGGACATAGTTTCAGTTGCCAAAATTCCGAAAGGAGAACGTATTCCTAGGCCTAGAGTAGCTGCTACTCCTGTCATGGTGGCTTCAGAAATGATAAAGAATGGATTCTTACCTGGAAAAGGCTTGGGTGCCTTGTTACAGGGCATCACACAGCCGGTATCTCTTCCTGGAAACTTGGATACTTTTGGGTTAGGCTTCAAGCCCACTACTGCTGACATAAGGCGAGCTAAGTAGATGAAAAAGAGAGCATGGAACCTTCCAAAACCCATACCCCTCCTATCCCGTTCCTTTGTCCGGCCTGGTACTAAGAGGCGCCCAACAATGGTAATGCTTGATTCTGTGATTATGGAACCCGACAAGAAGCTAATAGAAAGGTTCGAGAAGCTTTTTGATGAGGTGAATATGGTGGAGGCAGGCGAAGGTCCAAGCAAGGCAGATGTGCAGTTCATGGGGGCCTATGCAAAGCTTAATAATTGGGATGCTACTCCTCTTCCTACCCGGAGGGAGTCGTGGTAGTTAGTTTTGATTTTACTTTCAGTTTAATCTGGATTATTTCCAAGGTTGTAATTCGGATGCTATGTTCTGTCCGTTTGGATGAACTAAACCTTGTTATCTTACAATTTTAATGAAATGCAATTTCCTTTCTTTTTCATTCCTGATAGACTTTATTTTGTCTTTCTTTTCTTTCTTGTACAGTCCCTTTTATGCTGGTATCACTGATGTGTCATGCATGCGGAGTCTTCGGCCTAGTCTTGATTACCAATCTAACTTCTAAATAATAATACAAGAAATTGAGTGTGATGACGAGGTAGAATATGATGATGAGGAAGTCTTTGAAGAAATCAGTAAAGAATTAAGTCAATTTGAGGAAAAACCCAAACCTAATCTGAAGACACAGAGGCAATCAATTTAGGGGATCAGGAGAATGTATGGGAAACAAAAATAAGTGTCCATTTGGAGCCTCTGCTCAGAGAAGAGATAATCGAGGCGCTGCTTGAGTACAAAGATGTTTTTGCGTGGTCATATGACGATATGTAGGGTTTAAGTACCGACTTGGTGGTCCACAAATTGCCCACCGACCCAGCATGCCCTCCTGTCAAACTGATGCTGAGGAAATTCAAAACAGAAATTAGTGTGAAAATCAAAGAAGAGGTCACCAAGTAGTTTGATGCAAAGGTCATCCAGGTCACCCGATATCCCACTTGGTTAGCCACTGTTGTGCCTGTGCCAAAGAAGGATGGAAAGACCAGAGTGTGCATTGATTACCGTGATCTCAATAAGGCGAGTCCAAAAGACAACTTCCCACTGCCAAAGATCTGTATATTGATTGACAATTGTGCCAAACATGAGATTGGTTCCTTTGTGGATTGTTATGTGGGCTATCACCATATTTTAATGGATGAGGATGATGCGGAAAAGACGACATTCATCACACCTTGGGGGACGTATTGTTATAGGGTCATGCCATTTGGGTTGAAGAAAGCAGTGGCAACATATATGAGGGAAATGACCACCATGTTCTATGATATGATACATCGGGAAATTGAGGTCTATGTCGACGACGTGATCATAAAGTCACGGAAGCAATGTGACCATGTTAAAGACCTGAGGAAGATTTTCCAGAGGCTCTGCAGGTAAAACCTCAAACTTAATCCAGCGAAATGTGCATTTGGAGTTCCGTCGGGGAAATTATTGGGTTTCATGGTAAGCCGATGCGATATTGAGTTAGACCCGTCCAAAATCAAAGCCATTCAGGAGTTACCACTGCCAAGAAGCAAGAAAGAGGTGATGAGTTTGCTCGGCAGGTTGAATTATATCAGCAGGTTCATTGCCCAGCTTACGATGACTTACGAGCCTATCTTTAAGCTACTAAAGAAAGATGCTACTGTCAGATGGACAGATGAATGTCAGGAAGCATTTGACAAGATTAAGGAATATTTGGCCAGTCTACCTGTGTTGGTTCCGCCAAAGCCGGGAAGACCCTTGATCCTCTATCTGACAGTTTTGGATAACTCTTTTGGCTGTGTACTGGGGAAGCATGATGTCATAGGAAAGAAAGAGCATGCAATTTACTACCTCAGCAAGAAGTTCACATCTTATGAGGTAAAATACACTCAGCTTGAGAGAACGTGTTGTGCTTTAACCTGGGTAGCGCAGAAATTGAAACATTACTTGTTATCTTATACCACCTATCTCATCTCGAGGTTGGACCCATTGAAATATATTTTTCAAAATCCCATGCCCACAGGGAGGCTCTCGAAATGGCAAATCTTTCTCACAGAATTTGATATTGTTTACGTGACCCGTACTGCGATGAAAGCACAAACGGTGGCTGATCATCTAGCTAAGAACCTAGTTGGTGATAAATATGAACCTTTGAATACATACTTCCCTAATGAGGAGACAATACACGTCGAGAAATTAGAACAAGACGAAAAATCGGGATGGAAGTTGTTCTTTGATGGGGCCGCCAATACCAAAGGCGTCGGGATAGGAGCGGTACTTATTTCTGAGACATGGCAACACTACCCTGTTACAGCTCAACTTCGCTGCTACTAGACCAATAACATGGCTGAATACGAGGCATGTATTTTGGGTTTGAGATTGGCTATAGACAAGAGTGTCCAGGAGATCTTGGTGATGGGCGACTCGGATCTTCTGGTGTACCAAATTCAGGGAGAATGGGAGACGCGAGACTTAAAGCTCATACCGTACCGACCGTGTTTACATGAACTTTGTCAATGGTTTCAATCGATAGACTTCAGGCATATCCCAAGGATTCATAATGAAGTTACTTACGCTTTGGCCACTTTGGCATCAATGTTGCATCATCCAGATAAGGCGTACATGGACCCATTGCAGATTCAGGTCCAAGATCAGCATGCCTATTGTAACATGGTGGAATAGGAGCTTGATGGTGAGCCATGGTTTCATGATATCAAAGAATACCTCAAGATGGGAGTATATCCAGCACAGGCCACAGGGGATCAAAAGAGAGCCATCAGACGCTTAGCAAACAGATTTTTCTTCAGCGGGGGAGTGTTGTACAAAAGAACTCCAGATCTTGGTTTTCTGAGGTGCATGGATGCTAAACAAGCCACAACTATCATGACCAAGGTACATGTAGGAGCCCGTGGACCTCATATGAGTGGATATGTATTGGCCAAGAAGATTCTTCGAGCAGGATATTATTGGCTCACTATGGAACAGGATTGTATCAGTTTCATACGCAAGTGTCATCAGTGCAATTACACGGAGATTTGATTCATTCTCCACCATCTGAATTACACACAATGTCGGCACCATGGCCCTTCATTGCTTGGGGAATGGATGTCATTGGGCTAATCGATCCAGCGGCATCAAATGGGCAAAGGCTTATTCTGGTATCCATTGATTATTTCACTAAGTGGGTTGAGGCAAAAACCTTCAAGTTGATGAACTAGAAGGCAGTGGTTGATTTTGTGCATTTGAATATCATTTATCGATTCGGAATCCTGAAGGTAATTATCACAGAAAACGGTGCCAATCTCAACAGCCATCTGATGGCAAAAACATGTTAGCAGTTTAAGATCACGCACTGCAATTCTACCCCATATCGTCCTAAGGTTAATGGAGCGGTCGAGGCAGCCAACAAGAACATCAAGAAGATACTTCAGAAAATGGTGGAAGGGTCCAGGCAATGGCATGAGAAGTTACCTTTTGCTTTGTTAGGCTATCGCACTACTGTTCGCACTTTAGTAGGGGCAACTCCTTATTCATTGGTATACGACACGGAAGCAATAATACCCGCAGAGGTTAAAATACCATCCTTTCGGATTATCGCCGAGGCAGAAATTGACGATGCCGAATGGGTCAAGGCCCGATTGGAGCAGCTGAGCTTGATTGATGAAAAGAGATTGGCAGCAGTATGTCATGGACAATTATACCAACAGAGAATGGCAAGAGCATATAACAAGAAAGTGCGTCCACGGAAGTTTGAAGTAGGGAAATTGATGTTGAGACATATCTTACCTCATTGGGCCGAAGCTAAAGGAAAGTTCGACCCCGACTGGCAGGGGCCATTTGTTGTAACCCGAGTATTGTCTAACGGTGCATTATATCTGACAGATGTGGAATGGAAATGTGTAGAAATGGCTATCAACTCTGATGCAGTCAAGCGATACTATGTATGATTTCTTTTTCTAAATGTACCTAATTGTATTTGGCATGTTTTGAGATTGAAATGATGAAGGCATTTTATTCTGCTATCCAAACACTTTATCCTTTGTTATCCCTTTGAGCCTTATTCTATTTTTCTTTCATACCCCTCTTTCGGAATCAATAACATACGCGAAAACCCGAACGGGGAAAGTAAGTGGAGAAACAAGAGAAAAACAGTAAAAAAAAAAGAAAAAAGAGAGGAAAAAAGGAAAGAAAAAAGAAGAAAAAAAAGAAAAAAGGAAAAGAAAAGAAAAGAAAAGAAAAGAGAATGAAAAGAAAAGAAATAAAAAGAAAAAAAAAGGGGCAAAAGTGAAAAATGAAAGATCGCAACAACGAAGTAATTTTATGACCTGAACTACATTTGACTTGATCCCGAAAGGTTACGTAGGCAGCCTCTCTTTGAGGTTCAGTCACAACAAAATAAAAGTCCAAAAGTCCCCAAGAAAGAAACTGGGG
>MU781655.1:0-25764 GCA_026770625.1 Nicotiana glauca
TATATCATCAAAACAACATAAAAATGTGATTATTTAGGGCGTGATTATAGTCAAATTCACCTATTATCAGTTATGCCGGTGTTTACAGGAATGGGACAAGGTACGAGGAAGGGACTTTTGTCATTAGGGTTATGACATATATTTGGACATTTTTATTTGATATGTAGATATAACCTGGACCGTTGATTTACCAAAGATGAATGGACAGGATTGAAAGGGCATAAAACGGGGTCGTTTAGGGTATTACTGAGATGGACTGGACCGGGTAGGGTCTTGAGGGTTTGGGCCTGGGACATGGGATGGGTAATAGGCAAAAAGGGGTGGCTTGGGCTGGGACGAAATTTAAACAAGAGCCCAACTAGTATCTTATGCAAACAGCCTCTTTTAATGGCTTCTTTTCATTTTTCATTCCTTTTATTTGTTTTGTTTATTTTTTTGTTTTCAATTTATATTTTTTATATTTTTTATGATTTTATTAAAATGCTAAAAAAACAAATTAACACTAAAATCTAATTCTCTATCCATTAATTTTTAATAAAATTGCAAACTAGGCATATTTAAACTAAAAATGCAAAAAGGACCATTTTTGTTATTTTCCTTTTTTATTTATTTTAAAACAACTTAATCACTAATGAATCCTAAAATATGAAATTAGCTCCTAAATGCAAATGTCATGCATATTTTTTACATTTTCCATATGAATTAAAATGCACAAATAAAAATGCAGAAAACAACACAAAATTCACAAAAGTGTAAAATAATGAAAGAAAAAATTATTTTGTTTGGAATTTTGAGAATGATTCATATATAGGGAAAAAATCACGTGCTCACACCAGATATAGCATGTGCTATTAGCAAACTGAGTCGGTTTACAAGTAATCCCAATAAATACATTGGATGGAAATAAAACGAGTTTTGGGATTTCTGAAACATACCCAAAATTATGCTTTGTATTATAACAAATATCCTTCCGTGATCGAGGGATATAGTGATACAAATTGGATCACCGGATCATCTAAAGTTAAATCCACGAGTGGATATGTTTTCACAATTGGGGGTGGAGCAGTATCTTGGAAATCATCCAAACAAACGTGCATCGCCCATTCTACAATAAAATCTGAATTCATAACTTTAGATAAGGCCGGTGAGGAAGCTGAATGGCTCCGAAATTTCTTGGAAGATATTCCATTTTGGACCAAACCTTTGGCACATATTTGTATACATTGTGATAGTCAAGCGGCAATAGGTAGGGCAGTGAGCGTTATGTATAACGAAAATCTCGTCATATTAGACGGAGATACAAAGGGAAACCTACTTATCCAGATGTAATTAATTCTTGCATGTGAAATACACATACATTCGTGCATTCCTTTAAGTTTATATCCATTCCCCATTCGTGTGGGGGACTGTTGGATTCTGTTATTAATAACAAAAGAAGTGTGAATGAAAAATGGTGGAAAAAGAAGTGGAGGGAAGTGAAAGTTTGAATGAGTTCACTTTACTAATGCACTTTGTCCCTCATTGGTAGAAGGAAAGAAAATCTGTGTATATATATAGACAGAAGCTCATCTTTTAGCTCTTAAAGAGCTAAGAAGAAGGCAAGCCTCACGCCGTCATCGTCGTCGCTCGCTCGGCTTCGGTTTCGGATTTGGATTTGGATTTGGAAGTCAAAGATCGATTGATTGATTAATCTTTTTGGACAAAATTTCTTTCAAATATTTAATTAATTCATCAAATTAATTAACGAAAATTCAATCTGAAATAACCCATGACCCGCGACCCGGTCCGGTTTGGCCCATTTTCTTTCCCGAATTATTTTAAATCCGTTTTAATTTTTCCGCAAAATTTCCAATAGCTATGGCTGTTCTGAAACAGTATCAAACCTGTTCCAATAGCTATGGCTTTCTAAAACAGTATCAAACCCGTTCCAATAGCTATGGCTATTCTGAAAGGTTACAAACCTTTTCAGAAACAATAACAAATTGGCTATATACCTTCTAATCCCAAAATATTTACTTACGAAATATTCTGATAATCTTCTTCTTATTCTGCACGAAAATTTCAGTGTGTTTTGCAGCCTTCGAGTGGTTCACTGTTCATCGGCATTTTTGATACCTACACTCCGGTGAGTTAAATCGTTCTATCTTGGGAAGATTTATTCCAGAACATGGGGTACTTGAGGGAAATAATTTCCTTAAGGACAAACTATGTATTCAGTGGGATCGATTAGTTCTTATAACGGTTCAAAATTTATTTTGAAGTTCAAATATTTTTTTCAGAATTTATTTTACTAACTTTCTATTTTTTATTTTCAGAAATATTACTGTTTTATTTATTTACAGCAATACATATTAATAACATGAAATACATATGCACATCTAATATTTTTATCAAACTGATTAATTTAATATTAAAATTAATAATTGTCAAGAAGTATACATTTTTTAGTATGTTGGTGTTCTATGTATTGTGTGATTTGATAAAGATTGCATCATAATTTGTGCAAATTGTACTCATTATGTATTTTTTATGTGTAGTGTTTACCTTGAAAAATATGAGTAACAATTAAAGATAATTTTTGGTTTTAAAAATATGTGATATATTCTAACACTAGTGATTATACGAGTAATATGAAGCTTAAGTAAGAAGAAATAATAGACCAAATCGATGTTGTTAAAATAGTAGAGGCCTCAAGCTTGGTTATCCAGGGACCTCGAGGTTAGTTAAGGTCAATAAAGTATAAACAATAGAATAAAGGCAATAAAGCTGAAAAATAATTGTTGAGCACGTTAAACAAGAGAAGAATAAGAATGTTCTATTGTAGTAAATCATCTCTTCACAAAATAATTGGGGTCCCCTTTATATAGGAGGGAAAACCCCCAATATAGTACATTCCTCATAAAAGTAAAGAATTCTACTGGTACATGTGTATAACGGCCTAGCCGGATGCGGCACCCACTTCGAGTCTTCCGGACTCGAGCCCTATAGCCCGATTTAAGAATTTAAAATAATGCTCCTCGATTTTGACCGCATACAGATAGTCCTCGCATTTTTAGAATGAAATGATATGAAACAATTTGAACCTCGATTTTCCCGAGCCTATCGTGATGACGTCATCCTTATGAAGCTGACGTTCGAAGTTACCGAATCCTGTCGGCCCACTTCCCAAAAACTTTAAATGCACGCCAGTGTTAGTCAGCCATTAACACATCCATTGCTGACACTCCATAAATATGGGGCGTCTTCATTTAGTAAATAACTTTACCTTTCTTCAATATCTTCAAATCCTCATCTCTTCAATCACCTATTTCCTCCTCCAATTTAAACGCCGTAAAATATCAAGCTTTAGCCAGAAACACTACATTCCTGCTCACCCGTATTTCTTACCTTAAAACCATGGCCAAAACATCCAAGACGGTCCCTAAAAAAGATAAAACATCATCCTCCTCCGCCTCCCAGCTGGTGCTATCGACACTTGAAGAAATCACCCCTGGTGATTGTATCATCAAGAAGGACTTCAGTATTAAGAATCCTCCAAATGTCGAGGGACGATGCGAGCACGTGTCACAATATATTAGCCTGATAATCAAGTAGCTCGTCAAAGATATAAGGAAGGATTGTCGATGTGGGGACGAGGTCAAGATTCAGATCCCGAAGCCTGATGAAAGCATAACTACCTATAAGGATGGTTTTTGAGTGTTTACACTTACTCCTTCACACTAGACCCATTTGATCCGGTGGTGATCGACTTTTCTAAGACATACGAAGTCAACCTTGGTCAAATCCACCCTTCGTTCTTGCGTATCGTGATTATGTTGCGGTACTTCTTTAAGAAGGCCGATGGTTTAGAATTCACGCTCAACCACCTAGTTCGATTGTATAAACCCCAGTTATTCCGAGGGCTCATCAAGCTGCAGCGTCGAACCACAAAGTGCTTTTTCGCCAGTATCAATGAAACAAAAGATCGAGGATGGATGAGCCAATTTGTTATCGATGAAACTTGTTCTTTCATAGTTTACTCTTATTTATTTTGGCAGCCGACTCTTGGGCGCCCTTGGCGGTGCCCGACCTCGAGGCTTAGGTCAGGAAACTAGCTACCACATCCTCTTATGACAAGCGTAAGTGGCGTGAATTGGTGACGGGCCAATGGGAGGCCAAGAAACATGACTTTGGAGATGCATCCGAGATGAGGCCGGCCCCACCCGGGGAAATGACCAAGCCTTCAAATCCAAAGCCCAAGAAGGATATTAAAAGGAAAAGGGTCTCGGAGCCCGAAGACCCCCGAGACAAGAAAACCTCCACTCAAAGGCCGCAGAAAAGGTTTGTTCAAACGGGCACAAATTCAGCCCATGACTCCCCGTATGGTGAGGAAAATGATGAGGAATAATCGGTGCTGGTGACTCGGACTGGGAGGTCAGTCGAGGCCGCCAAGCCTTCCGAACTATAAAATCCACCTTGTGGTGAGGATGCCCGAAGGGAAGAGACGGGCAAGGCCTCATGTCTCCAGAGGTTGAGATTGTCCCTCTGTCTTCAACAACTATACCATAGGGGGTAAATGCTGAGGCCCCCAGGTTAATGGGAACTCCCCGACTGAAGAGCTCGGGGCCACGACAACATGTCATTCCCTTTCGTTGCCAACTTATTCTAGGGAGACAATCGAGGAAGCCAACACATAGCATATGTCCGACCCAAGTAAGGTCATCGTGGACGATCCTTTCTAGAGTTGCTATGTTGGAGTAGAAGACATTGATGACTTCAATGATGCATCCTCTATTTTTGAAGAGGACCAGCGTCTCTTTTTCTGGGTAAGGACCTGCCCTATCTATTGCAAGTTTTTCTCCCTTTGTCTACCTCTTCTATTGACGTGCCTTTATTTCACATATAGGCTGTTTCAAAGTTCAAGGCCGAGCTGAAAAAATATAAGGTCGAGCTTACGAAAGTCTCACGCGTAGAGAAGGCCTTGAGGCTTCTTTGTAGTTAGAAGGAAAATGAGCTTAAGAATCTTAGGACTGCTTTGGGCAAAGCTCAAAAAAGCGAGTATGAGCTGGACGAGCAGGTAACTTTGATTTTAATAGAGTTCGGCATTCTTGGCCCTGCTTTGGAGGCTAATACTTTGATTTCTCAGCTGCAGTAAGAGCTGGACATGATTGGGCAACTCTGGGGCAAGGTGAATCAAGTTTGGGCTGATTGCCACCAGTGGAAGGAGAACATGGACTGGCTCGCCGCCGAAAAGGAAGTTGTTAAGGCTCAACTAACATTGGTTGAAGCTCAGCTCTGTGCTGAAGCGAAAGGCTTGGCTCAAGCTAGGAAAATTGAGGTGTTGGGTGCCGAGCTGGCTAAAGCCCGGACTGAAGCTGCATATGCTAAGGCTGAAGCTAAATAATCCAAGGCCAACGCTGAGAAGATAAAGGTTGTGGTCGATAACTCCATCTCTATATACAAGAGAGAAGCCGCAGCCGTTCAAGTTGAGTTGAGGGCGGCCTCCAACCGGGAAAAATGGAGCATTTAGTTGGCTAAGTTTCAAGCTTGGAGGGAGACTCTCGAGGAAGTCCGTGCTCGAGGGTTTGACCTTGTCGAGGAGATAGCCTAAGCACAAGCACGGGAAACCGATGCTAGGTTTCTTGTCTCCTCTGATGATAAGGACATAGTGAATGGCTCCAGGGACGAGGAAAGTAAAGAAGATGCTTTTGAGGGGGAAGAGGCTCCAGAAGATAAAGCTACTGGAGATGAAGATGGCACTCCCGGGGACGTGGCCCCGAAAATAGATTAGGTTTCTATTTTCATATATGGGTCCTTTATTGTAATATGCTTTATAGATTTTCGGGATGAATATAAAGTAGATTTTGGCTCTATTCTTGATTTATGCTGACTTTTTATTTTGTCTCCGTTCATAAAAATTTCTGATGATTCTCATGTTGAGTTCGAGATTGGTTTAGACTTGCAATAATCCCTTAGGCTTTTATTGCCCAAGATCGTACCCCTTAGGGTTTTAGATAATCCTCGAGCCAAACTTAAAGTCAAATCAATGCGAGCTCAGGGAATTTGGGTTCGATTTAAATGAGAGCGAGGTCTCGGACTCCCATAGGTCTTTGACCCTATATTTCCTTTTAAGCTGGCCTTAGGCTCTTGTATATTGGCCCTTAGGCTCTTTTACGTTGGCCCTTAGGCTATTTTAGGTTGGGCCATTTCGGCCTCTAAAAATGGATATATAATTTTCCCTCACTTCGACTAAAAGACTTAATGAAATTTTAGTTATGTCTTAGCATGTATTTTGTACCCCTTGAGTTTTTAGAAGGCTTGATGTATCATAACCTTACTAGTCGTTTTGTTTGCGTGGACATAATCAAGTGCCTCTTAAGGGTTTTTGGAAGGCTAGTGTTATCAAAGCCCTCAGATTGTTTGAGGGTTGATTTATTGAAGCCCTATGATTTTTTGGGGGCCGAATCTATCGAGGCCCATTATATTTTGCTTTTGTCGGGGATAGCCTGATTTAACATAGTTTTTCAATGTTTGAAGGCCTTTAGTTTTATAGATAAAGTCGGACATCTCCAAATCACATTATTTTGGCAGTAGCCTTTGTGTGACCATAGTCTTTAGTATGGCCGTAGCCTTCGGGTGTGTCACTTGGACTCGTTTCCCGATAACTTTCTGAACTTATTCAAAATGTTAGACCCCAAGTGATTTGGCCTTGGCCTTGATTTCGAGGGTGTACCTCTTTGAGGTCTTATATTGACTGTCAATGACAGTCCCCAGGTATTTCGGGGCGCTTTGGCCCTTGAGACGTTTCCTATAGGATTGTAAGTATATAGCTCCTATGAGATACAAAGTTTTTGATATCACCAGAATGCTTCTTCAAATAGTTAATACATGATTACATGTAATTCCACCGGGGCTCGATTACTCTATATGTACACGGTTCATTTGACTGTTTTGCCAATTACAAAGTTCTCCTGCCAAAGCCCCTTTTTAGGCGCGAAATATCTTTCTCAAAGCTATAACCTCCGTGGGTAATGCCCTCCAGTATTCGAGGTGGATTGAAAAGAAGACTTGAAGACTTATTTAGTGACCCTCAGGTAGCATATAGGTGTTTCCTCGTTAAAAACCTTGCTGGTAAAACCCATTTGACCCGATCCAAGGGAAAAAGAGTACAATTCATGCTTTTAAACCCCAGGTCTTCGAGCTCAGTAGTATTACCGCTTGAGCATTGATATATTCCAATTATTTGGTAGTTTCTCACCTTCCATTGTGCTGAGTTTGTAGGATCCTTTCCCTACGACTCCGAGGACACAATATGGTCCTTCCCAATTAGGACCTAGCTTCCCTTCATTTGGGTCATCAGTGTTAAGAGTGACTTTCCTCAGTACTAAGTCCCCGACTTTGAAGTATCGAAGGTTTTTCCTTCTATTTTAATACCTTCGATTCTTTGTTTTTACACGGCCATTCGTATTAATGTGCCTCACATTTTTTATCAAGTAGCTCGAGAGAATTGTTCATTGCTTTGTGATTTGAGCCTTCGGTGGCATGCTAAAACCTTGCGCTAGGCTCTTTGAATTCGACTGTGATTAAAGCTTTGGACCCATATACCAAAGAAAATGGGGTCTCCCCCGTGCTTGACTTCGATGTTGTCTGATATGCCCACCTCGGGCAACACCTCTCTCTATTTACCCTTTGCATCATCTAGCCTTTGCTTCAAGTTTCGAATAATGGTTTTGTTGGTGGACTTAGCCTGCCCACTTACAGTTGGGTGGTAAGGTGCTGATAGGATCCTTTTGATTTTATGGTCCTTGAGGAATGTTTCTACTTTGCTGCCGATGAATTATTTTCCATTGTCACATGTTATTTCGGCGGGTATCCCAAACCAGCATATGATATGGTCCCATATGAAATCGGTGAATTCTTTTTCTCTTACCTTCTCGAAGGCATGCGCTTCAACCCATTTTGAAAAGTATCCAGTGATAAACAAAATGAATCTATCTTTACAGGGCGTCATTGGTAGGGGGCTGACGATGTTCATCCCCATTCATGAATGGGCAAGAGGATAGGACCAAGTGGAGTTGTTCACCGGGTTGATGAATTATTGGTGCAAATCTCTGACATTTATCATATTTTTGAACGAACTCCTTGGTATATTTTTGCATGTTATCCCAATAATATCTTACTCTGATCACCTTGCGAACCAGAGAGTCTGCAGCAGAATGGTTCCTATAGGAGCCCTCGTGGATTTCTCGTAGAACATAGCATGTATCCCCGGGTCCCAAGCATACTACCATTAGTCAATCGAAGGTTCTTCTGTATAACATTCCATTTTCATCGAGCAAGAACCGAGCCACTTTGTCTTGAAGTGTTCTTGACTTCTTTGGGTTCGCGGTGAGCTTCCCATGCTTTAAATAATCGATGTAATTATTCCTCCAATCCCATGCTAACCTTGTTGAGTTAATCTCTGCATGGCCTTCTTCGATCACTGACTTTGATAACTGGATGACAGCCCCCGGGATGCTATTTTCTTCTTCGATTGACGATCCCAAGTTTGATAGCGCGTCGGCCTCACTGTTCTGTTCTTGAAGTACATGGTCCAATGTCCACTCCTTGAAGCGGTGCAGTGTTATTTGAAGTTTGTCCAAGTACCTTTGCATTCGATCATCTCGAACCTCGAAGCTTCCATTTACATGGTTTACCACCAAAAGGGAATCACACTTTGCCTCGATGACTTTTGCTCCGAGTCCCTTAGCTAGTTCAAGACCTGCGATCATGGATTCATACTCTGCCTCATTGTAAGTAAATTTAGAAGCTTTGATAGATTTTCTAATAACACTGCCCGTAGGAGGTTCCAAATTGATGCCGAGCCCGAACTCTTTCATATTTGAGGCACCGTCTGTGAAGAGTGTCCAAACCCTTATCGATGTACCTGTTTTTAAGAAGAGTTCCTTTTCTACTTCGGGTACGAGGGCGGGTGCGAAGTCGTCCACAAAGTCTGCCAAAATTTGAGACTTGATGGTCATCCGAGGATGATATTTGATATCATATTCCCCAAGTCTGATGGCCCACTTGGCCAATCTACCCGATAATTCGGGCTTATGCAAGACATTTCGAAGTGGATGTGTAGTTAGTACACATATAGGATGGCATTGTAAATATGGTTTTAATTTCCTAGATGGGTTAATTAATGCAAGAGCTAATTTTTTCAAATGTGGATACCTGGCTTCAACATCCCCTAGGGTTCGGCTCACATAATAAATAGGAAATTAAGTACCTTGCTCTTCTCGAACCAATATCCCACATACCTCTACCTCTGACACTGATAGATACAAGTAGAGTTTTTCATCCTCCTTCAGAGTATGGAGCAAAGGAGGGCTCGAGAGATACCTTTTTAATTCTTCCAAGGCTCGGTGGCATTCCGAGGTCCATGCGAAGTTGTTTTTCTTTTTAAGCAAGGAGAAGAAATGATGGCTCCGATCAGATGATATCGAGATGAATCGACCCAGGGCAGCTATCCGTCCGATCCTCCATTGCACGACTTTCACATTGCTTACCACACGATTTCCTCAATGGATTTGATTTTATCGGGATTGATCTCGATGCCTCTGTTCGATACCATGAAGCCCAGAAACTTACTTAAGCCGACCCCAAAAGTGCATTTCCTGGGGGTGAGTTTCATGTTATACTTTCTAAGTATGTCGAACGTTATCTGCAAATGGGTCAAATGGTCCTTTGCGCGCAAGGATTTAACTTGCATATCATCAATATAAAATTTCATGGATTTGCTTATTTGATGTTCGAACATCTTATTAACTAAACATTGATATGTGGCTCTTGCATTTTTTAGCCCGAAGGGCATTACATTATAACAATATTTTCCATACTTGGTGATGAATGAAGTTTTCTCCCGATCCTCCGGGTCCATTTGGATTTTGTTGTACTCAGAGTAGGCATCGAGAAAGGTAGGGATCTCATGGCTGCTGTAGCGTTGATCAACCGATCGATATTGGGTAATAGGAAAGAATCTTTAGGGTAAGCTTTATTCAGATCTTTGTAATCTACACACATTCTAAGTTTATTCCCCTTTTTAGGGACTACCACTACGTTAGCTAGCAATTCAGAACATTTTACTTCCCTGATGGATCCTATTTTGAGAAGTTTGATTACCTCTTCCTTGATGAATGCATGTTTTACCTCAGACTGAGGTCTCTTCTTTTGCTTCACCGGTTTAAACCTGGGATAGACACTTAGTCGATGGGTAGTTATCTGCGATGGAATCCATGTCATATATAAATGACCAAGTGAAGAAATCAATATTATCGATGAGAAGTTGAATGATTTTTTTCCTGAGTTCAGGGTTTAACCCTGTCCTTAGGTATACCTTTTGTTCCAGAAGATACTCGATCAATATGACCTATTCGAGTTCCTCGATCGTGGATTTTGTTGCATCTGATTCTTCGGGGGCCACAAAAGTTCGAGGGGTGAGGAACTTTTCTTCTTCGTTCTCGGCCACCTGTTCATCAGACATTTGTCCCTCGGGCTCAACTGAGGGCACGAGCTATGATTGTTATTTGGTCACCTATTCGTCCTTTGACTTCTCCGATGTTTATGGAGTCGACATCGGTGCTGAGTCGTGTACTAAAAATATTTCCTTGGATGCATGTTGCTCCCCATACACTATTTTCATTCCATCCTTTGTCGGGAACTTCGTCATTTAGTGGAGGGTCAATGTTACCGTCCTTATGCTATGTATCCAAGGCATTTCAGCAAAGCATTATATCTCATGTCACCTTCCATGACATGAAATTTGGTGTCTTGTATGGTTTCGGCCATGTTGACTGGGAAGATGAGTTCTCCCTTCGTCGTTTCACTTGCCATGTTAAAGCCATTCAAGACCCGAGATGCTGGCATAATTTGATTGAGCAGCCCGAGTTGCTGCACGACCTTAGACCTGATTATATTTTCCTAACTACCTGGATCCACGAGAAAACATTTAACTTGAACTTTATTTAAAAGGATACATATTACCAGTGCATCGTTGTGAGGTTGAGATAAAGCCTCGATGTCTTCCTCGTTGAATGTGAGGGTTCCTTGGGCAAGTAATCCCGAGTCCGCTTTTCCCTTATGATGGATACTTTGGTGCGTTTGAATATTTGTCCCTGCGGGACGTCAACTTCGGTAACGATCATGTGGATGACACGTTGGGGTTCCTCTAGTTCACTCTTCCTACCTGCATCCCTCTTCCTGAAGTTATTCTTAGCTCGATCACTTAGGAATTATCGAAGGTGGTCCTTATTGAACAACCTATCCACTTCCTCCCTTAGCTGTCTGCAGTCCACCGTTGGGCTTCTCTATGTGCATTCCTTACCGGGTCTGTGCTTACGTCCGTGTTTAGAGCGTTGTGGGCGCTGATATCAACTGGCTCCACATTTGGCACTCCCTCAAGGTTTATGGATGGTACACCGAGCCCTATGCCGTTGTTTTCTCCTAAACCTTCATCCTCGTGAATAGGTGCATTCTATGGGCTAGACATGATTAATCCCGAAATCAAAAAATCTTTGACAAGAAAAAGTATGAAGAATAACGTGTGTTATCAGAAAACTAGCACTAAAATAATTACTATTATCTTTAGCCCACATTCGGCGCCAAACTGTTTACCTCAAAAAATGTGAGTAACGATTAAAGATAATTTGTAGTTTTAAAGATACGTGATATATTCTAATACTAGTGATTATACGAGTAATGTTGAGCATAAATGAGAAGAAATAATATACCAAATCAATATTGTTGAAACAATAGGGGCCTCGAGCTCGGCTATCTAGGGAATTCGACGTCAGCTAAGAACAAAGTATAAATAATAAAGTAAAGGCAATAAAGTTGAAGAGTAATTCTTGAGCACATTAAACATGATAAGAATAAGAATGTTCTATTGCAGTGAATCATCTCTTTATAAAATTATTGAGGTCCCTTTTATATAAGAGGAAAAAATCCAATATAGTACATTCCTCATAAAAGTAAAGAATTCTATTGGTACAGGTGTATAACGGCCTAGTACTGATCTGTACCATTTCGTACAAGCCTTATCCTTTAATTAATGCCCTAATCCATTTGCTCCTGAGAAATTCTTGCTCTTTCTTGATTGGCTTCGAGATTATGCTGCCCTCGATGCAGTCCGTGTCGGGCATTCGATCAGCTTCCTCGAGGTAGGTGTCCCTTAGCCAGATGCGACACCAACTTCGAGTCTCCCAGGTTAGAGCCTATAGCCCGATTTATGACTTTATCGTGCTCCTCGATTTTGACCACATACATGTAGGTATGTATTTGGGCGCAAGTGAATTATATTAAAAATAGATGAATTAGTGTGAAATGGGAAGTGAAGACACAAGAAAAACAATTAAAGGCGGCTCTTTCAAATAACGTGCATTGTGTGAGAGGCGAAAGATCCAGAGGAGTTAGCCCTCGCTCAAAATAGTAACTGAGGGCTATCTCACGAGCCAACACAAGAAATGGAAGTTCACTGAGTTTTTACTGTCCTTATCTTGCTATATTTGTGTTGTCATTATTTTGATTCGGACTGCATTTTTCTGAGTCTCGTCACATCTTTCAGCCCAAGATTAGTCTAGTTACTTATTGAGCACATTGATTCAGTTGTACTAATATTATACTCTGCATTTCGTGTGCAGATCCAGGTATATCTAGATACGGTGGTTGCGAGAGTGATGATAGTACTTGTTCGGAGACCTTCAGGTAGCTGCTATGACGCCCGCAGACCAAGACTCTCCTTCCCTTCATTTTATTTTAGTATTGTTCTATTTTCTCATACAGTTGTACTAGAGTTTTATACTATGTTTATATTAGCAGTTCATGTACTCGGTGACGCTAAAATTTTGGAATTGTTGTAGTAGAGTCACGGTTGTTCTTATCAATTATTTATGAGATATTTCATTGTTGAACTTATTAAATCATATTTTTAATCCATATGCGTATTTATTATATGATTGTCATCTTGCCTAATAATGTGATAGGTGTTATCACGACAGGTTGTAATTTTGGTTTGTGACAAAGGTGGGAAGCAAAAGTTTGTTCACGTCGTGCGGCAATAGTAAATTGGTCGCTTGTTCGGAGGCAACCCAAATTTACTATTTTTTACTTATTTTTTATTATATTATTTTTGATTTTGTAAGTTTATAAGCATGGAAAATAAAGATATTGGAAGTGTGCAAAAGGAAGCTAGATAGTTGGAACTAAGCGTGAGATACACACTCAAAGGACCAAGCATGAGAGAAGTGTGTGTATCCCCAGAGCTGCTAATGCTTCAACATGTGACCTACCACGAAGTCTCTTTCACCCTCTTGCTATTTATAGTATGGAACAAAGCCTTTTAAGTGTGAGTGAAAGAATATTTGAGTAATTTTTTGTGCTATTTTATTTGTGTATCTTAAAAAATCTTGCTTTAGTGATAGTTTTTAGTTTATATAAGTTAGTTAATAATCCCTCTTGATTTTTAGGTAGGATATTAAAAAAAACAATTAAGACTCTTACCAATTATGGATCATTTTCTTGAGGCATTAGAGCTGAAAAGAAAAAAAATCAAAAAAGATTTTTTTTTCTTTTAATTAACGAGTATGGATTGAAAGAACTTGAGTATTTGTGCTATTTGGCTTGTTTTATATTAGGGTTTAGGACTGGAGCATATGTTGATTACTTTCTTAAAAAAATTAGATTATATGCCATGAAAACATGTATGACTTTCTTTTGACACTTAGGCTCTTTTTTTTACTCCCGTGAATACTTCATATGTGTGTGAACTATATGAACCGTGCCAATTTACTTCAACTTAGGAGTTGGAGCAGAACCGTCTTAAGCAAGTCATGTATATTGTATGTTGCGAGGTATTAGATTTTATTTTGTTCCATACCTTATTAGTCTAGAACTTTCCCCATATGTGTTTCAAAGCAAAATGACTATGTCGTGTGAATCTAGAAGATGATAAAGGTATTTTTCTAACTAAATTTTCAGCTTTATTGATTACCAATGCTAAAATTAACCTTAATCAACCCATTTTAGCTTATAGACCTTTTCTAACCCACATTACAAGTTGAATATCTTCTTTGTTCTATATTACATATTGCTGAACCTTTATCTTTCAAAGCACTTAAATCGCTAGAAGGATGATTAAGAAAATTTGGTAGCTTTTGAGTGGAGCAATAGAAAGCCCGAAACACTTAACTTATAAAAGAATCACTAGCTAAAAATATCAAAATATGAAGAGTGTGAACAAAATGCAAAAACACAAAAAATAAATAGAAAATACACCTTTCATCAATCTCGACCCGGACTAGTGCATTACTGTCACGATACCAATATTTCCTCCGTAGGATGTCGTGATGGCACCTAGTCTCTAAGACTAAGTAAGCCTAACAACATGCGGAATACTGAAATAATAATAAAATCTCAAAACTTCAATAACAGCATAAAATAAAACCTGTAACTCAACATGTACTACTCCAAAAATCTGGTGAAATATAAGTCACAAGCTCTAAGTAATATTACTGAACAATCATACTTATCAATGTCTATAATAAGGTAATGAAATAAGGAAATCAGGATAAAAGGGGGACCCCGAGGCCTACAGACACTAGCTAGTATATCTTGAAGTCTCCATGCTCGGACTCAAATTAGTGATGCCTGGTCTGGTAGGATATAACTCGATCCATACAAAAGGATGTGCAGAAGCGTAGAAAAACTATACCACAATGGTGCCCAGTAAATACCAAGCCTAACCTCAGTAGAGTAGTGAAGAGGTCAAGTCAAGGCCTTATTGAAAATAATAAGAAACAAGACGAAAGATCTAACAATATGCATTTCAACACACAGACCTTATACCACCGCATGCATATCAATATCACAATGTATCACAAATCACACTTCAAGTGCCTATATCTCAACTTGCCAGAGAAACCAAACAATAACATAATTTCACAATAAGGAGCCATGGCTCAACTACAATATGCACAATGTCTCAACAATAACAACAGGAAAAGTAACTCAATCAAATAATATTTCACAACTTAATACATTGCCTCAATAGGAATCACGACCTTTGCAACTCAATACCAATTTCAACAATAAGATATTCCAAGAATAGAAATTTCAAGTAAAGAATTTAAAAATTAAATAATGAATATGGATCAAAGGAAACAAGAACTTTACTAAACATGTAGGCAATTAGCAAGTAAGAGATAAGATAAGTAAACATGTAAAATTAGACTATAAATGATGACTATAACATGTTAATGCAACTCAATTAAGGCATGGAAGGGATCTACATATCTAAAACCAAAAATTTCCACATTTAGTTAGTGTACGCATTCATCACCTTGTGTGCAAGGCTTTCACATATAATAGTTATCTCAAACAACACCAATCATAAGGGCTAATTCCCCCACACAAGATTAGGAATGCCATTAACCTCAAATCGCGCTAACTCAATCAACTCGAAGGCCTTTCCCTCGATTATCGGAACCAAAACGACTCGAATCTACCCAAAACAATTTCATACTATAAATATAAGTATAGGAAATTGATTCAAACAATGAAATTACGATCTTTGCAAAGAATTAAAAAACGTCAACTCCAGCTCGTGCCTCGGAACCTGACCAAAGTTATAAAATCTGAACACCCATTCATTTAGGAGTCCAACCATAAAATAATTACTCAAATCCTGACTCAACTGGCCTTTCAATCCTCAAAATTTAGCCTAAGGAGTTTCTATTATTTTCCCGCAATTTCCAACTCCAAAACACTAATTAAATGAAGAAATTATCAATCGATTCATGTAAATTAACCAAAAAAGGGTTAGGATTCCTTACCCCAAAGTTCTCTCGGAAATACCCTCAAGAAATCGCCTCCCACTAAGCTCTCTAAGTCCAAAAATGAATTATAAATCAAACCCTCAAATTTTCCCCCTTTTCTGCCCATGTAATCCACTTTCGCGGCATTTGTGTCTCTTCTGCAACGCCATACCTGCGAAAAAACCATAACAGGTGCAAATTCCACTTAAGCCCAAAGATTTTTGCACCTACGGAGGATTTTCTACTTCTTCGATGACAAACCAAACAGCCTATTTCGCATTTGCGACCACTTCTTCGCATTTACGAACTCGCAGATGAGGACCCCGCCTCGCACCTATAATCCCAGCTGGGCAAGGCCAGATTTGCTTCTATGAGAAATTGCTCGCTTTTGGAAGTCCAAGCTTGCGGCCAATCCCTCTACGTGTGTGATGACACCAGAAGAGCCCGTCTTCAATAATCTCAAAAATCCAAACTTGTTCCGGATTCGATTTGAATCACACCGGGGGCCCTGGGACCTCGTACGAATATACCAACTAGTTCCAAAATACATAATTGACCTAATCGTGGCCAAACATCACATCAAACAAGATCAATTCTACGAATTGAAACCCAAATTCAAGCCTATGCAACTATGAACTTTCGAATTTCGAAACCATTGTTGATTCAAACCAAAACAACTTCGATTGACTTCAAATTTTGTACACAAATCATAAATGGCATTACTCATACCAACTTCCTAAATCAGAATCCGACCCTGATATCGATAAAGTCAACATGCGGTCAAAATTTCTAAAATTCTCCATTTTCCAACTTTCGCCAATTCACGTCGAAATGACCTATGTACCTCCAAATCAACCTCCGAACATGCTCCTCAGAAAAAAAATCACCATACGAAGCTATTGGAACCATCAAAACTCCGTTCTAGAATCATCTTCCTTCAAGTCAAACTATGGTCAACTACTATGACTTAAACATCCAACTTAGGGACTATAAGTCCCCTTTCACTCCAAAACTCACCCCGAACCCGAAACCAAGCACCCCGCCAAGTCACAAAACCAAAATATAACATAGAGGAAGCATAATTTATGAAATTAGGGATAAAATAATCAAAATGACTAGCAAGATTGTTACATCTTTCCCCTCGTAAAACAAACGTTCATCCTCGAACGAGTATAGAGACATACCTGAAGTGGTAAAAGGATGAGGATAACTGATACACATATCCTGATCCATCTCCCAAGTTGCCTCCTCAACTGGCTGACCCCTCCACTGAACCTTTACTGAAGCAATGTTCTGCGACCTCAACTTCCGAACCTGCCTGTCCAAATTGGACATCGGCTCTTCAACATAAGACAAATCCTTGTCCAACTATACTAAGATGAAGTTTAACACATGAGATGGATCACTGTGATACTTCTGAAGCATAAAAAGATGGAATACTGGATGAACTGCAGCAAGACTAGGTGGTAATACAAGCATGTAGGCCACCTCTCAAATCCTCTCAAGTATCTCAAATGGTCCGATATACCTAGGGCTCAACTTGCCCTTCTTCCCGAATCCCATAACACCCTTCATGGGTGAAACTCAGAGCAACAGTTGCTCCCCAACCATGAATGCAACATCGCAAACTTCTTATCCACATAACTCTTCTATATGAATTGGGCTATATAAAGTCGATCTTGAATCAATTTAACCTTTTCCAAAGCATCTTGAACCAAGTATGTACCACCTAGCCTCACCCAGGTCAAACCAACCCACCTAAGGCCAACACCGTCTACCATACAAAACCTCATATAGAGCCATCTGAATGCTCGACTAGTAGCTGTAATTGTACGAAAACTCTACAAGTGGCATGAACTGATCCTAAGAACCTGCAAACTCCATCACACATGCACAGAGCATATCCTCCAATATCTAAATAATGCGCTCAGGCTGTCCATCCGTCTGAGGGTGAAATGATGTGCTCAACTCAACCCGTATGTCTAGCTTATGATGTACGGCTCTCCAGAACCGCGATGTAAACTGCATATCCCAGTTAGAGATGGATATTGGCACGCTATGAAGCTTGACAATCTCGCGAATATAAACTCGAGCCAGTTACTTAGAAGAATATTTAGTCACCACATGAATAAAATGGGCTGACTTGGTCAACCTATTACCCATACTGCATCAAACTTCTTATGAGTCTAAGGGAGCCCAACAACAAAATCCATAGTAACCCGCTCCCACTTTCACTTTGAAATCTCTAACCTCTGAAGCAATCCACCTGGCCGCTAATGCTCATACTTCACATGCTGACAATTTTGGCACCAAGCTACATACTCCACTATATCCTTCTTCATTCTTCTCCACCAATGGTGCAGCCTTAAGTCCTGATATATTATAGTGGTACCCGGATGAATGGAGTAACGCAAACTGTGAGCCTCATAGAGAATCAACTCAGGCAAACCATCTACATTAGGAACATATAGCCTACCCTGCATCCGTAATACACCGTCATCAATTATCATGTTAAACTATGTCCTTGAAGACAAATAGATAGGGGTCGTCATACTAACACTCTCTGATACGATCATATAGAGAAGACCAAGAAACCATACAAGACAAAACTTGACTCGGCTCAAAAATATCCAATCTAACAAACTGGTTGACCAATGCCTGAACATCCAAGGCTAATGGCCTCTACGTCGCCGGTATATATGCTAAACTGCCCAAGCTCTCCACCTTCTGACTCAAGGCATCAACCACCACATTGGCCTTCCTGGGATGATATAAAATGGTGATATCATAGTCCTTAAGCAACTCTAGCACTATGTAGCTAATCTAATAGTTCATCAATACATGGCAATGGATACCTATTTCTTTACCGTAACCTTTTTCAACTAGCGATAATCAATACACATACGCATAGAACCATCCTTCTTCTATACAAACAAGACCGAATCACCCCAAGATGATACACTAAGCCAAATGAAATTCTTATCAAGCAACTCTTGCAACTGCTCCTTTAATTCTTTCAACTTTGATGGGGCCATACGATAGGGCAGAATAGAAATGGGTTGAGTGCCCGATAAAAAATCAATACCAAAATCTGCATCCATGTTAGGTGGCATGCCCGGAAGATTCTCCGGAAGTACATCTAAATAATCCCTCACTACCGAAATTGACTCCATGATAGGAGTATCAGAATTGACATCCCTCGTAAAGGCTAGATAAGCATTACACCCCTTCTCAACCATACTTTGAGCTTTCAGTAATGATATAACCTTGTTAGGAACGTAATCTAAGTCACCCCTCTACTTTATCTGTGGTAAACTTCGCATAGCCAGCGTCACAGTCTTAGCGTGACAATCAAGAATAGCATGATAATCGACAAATAGTCCATGCCCAAAATAATATCAAAATCTACCGTACTAAGAAACAATAGATCGCCTCTGGTCTCATAACCACCGATAACAACTAAACACAACCGATACACACGGTCAACAATAGTAGAATCTCCCACAGGTGTGGACACATAGACAGGAGAACTCAAAGAATCACGGGATACACCCAAATAGGGAGAAAAGTAAACGACACATAGGAAAAAGTGAAGCTTGGATTAAATAATATTGATGCATCTCTATGAAAAAACAAAACAATACATGTGATGACTGAGTCAGATGCAACTGCCTCTGTCCTAGTAGGAAGAGCATAATATCTATCATGGCCTTCCCCTCTAGGGCGACCTCTACCTGCCCGACCTTCACCCCTAGCTGGCTATGCAGGTGGAGGGGCAACTGGTGTGGTAACCATGGCTCGAGAAGCCTGAGGACCCGGTGGAATACGTAGGGCCTGAATAGTCGGTGGAGGTGCACCCCTCCTGAGTCTAGGGAAATCCCTCACCATATGATGAGTTTCACCATACTCAAAGTAAGCCATCGGTGGACGTGACTGCTAGGACTAGCTCAAGCCTTTCCTGCTAGACTGATAGCTGAAACAACCGCGTGCATGAGGTGCACTAGATAATGGCGGTGCATAATGGGGAACCTGAGGTCTAGAAGTGACTAGAATACCGCTGGAAGCTGGAAGTGCTAAATGAACAAGGCAGCTCACATTTTCCCTACCAAGACAGGTTGTAATTGGGGTACGGGCACCACTATATATGCCAGAATCTCGAGGCCTCTTGGCCTCCAACTCCTCTCTCCCGGGCCAACATACCATCTAATCTCCTAGTGATCTCCACTACCTGCTGGTATGTGATGTCCATCTCCAACTATCGGGCCATGCTAAATCGGATACCAGGGTTGATCCCCTTGATAAATCAGTGAACTCGCTCTCTAATGGTAGAACCAAGGCCGGTACATGCCTAGACAAATCACTGAACTGGACTATATACATCGATACGATCATAGAACCCTGACGCAATGACTTAAACTCTGCGTGCCAAGCATCTCTAGGACTCTGGGAAACAAATTCCCTCAAGAACATATCTGAGAACTGATCCCAGGTAAGTGAGCCTGCCTCGACCGGACTACCCAACTCATACGCTCACCACCACTGATAAGTCATTCCCTTAAGCTGGAATATAGTGAAAGCATCCCCACTAGACTCCACAATACCCATAGTACGGAGGATACAGTAGCACTCCTCAAGAAAACCCTGGGCATCTTCTTACACCAAACCACTAAAAATATGAAGGTGGTACTTTTTGTACTTTTCGAGCTTGAGTTGTTCCCCTTCAGAAGTTTTTGCCCTATCCTCGGGATGAACTGGAGCGATCGATTGTACTGGCATGACCTTAGGTACCTGGTCAACCTGGACATACAACTCTAGGGTGCGGGTGGCGGGAGTCTATATCCTCCCCCGGCCTGAGATGTGGCAAGAGCAAGTGGGATTAACCTTGCCTGAGCTAGAGTGCCAAGCATGCTCAAAACCTGGGCGAGGGTCTACTAAAGTGCTGCATAGTAACAGGCGTCTCAGGTTCTTGCTCTCCAATTGAAGCTACTGGTGGCTCCTCTATTCCAACTCGTGCAGGTGCTCTAGATGCACCACGGGGACATCCTCGGCCTCTATCCTGGTACCAGCCTTTCAGGGCTCTGGCAGGGGGCGTATGTGTCTAGTCATCCAATCCAGTTATACATCTCCTCTCCATTTGTGGGAGAATAGAAAGATAGAAATTTCGAATCCCGAAGTCACCAAATTCGCACTACAAGGAATCAAAGAAGTGAAGCTTTTCCTATCAGATCCATAGCCACCCGAAGATAAGTAAAGACCTTTCCGTAGTGACCTACAAGACTCTACTAAACCTGCTTGTGACTCGTAACACCTATGAACTTAAAGCTCTGATACCAATTTATCATAACCCCAAATTTTCCTCCATATGATGTCGTATCAGCACCTAATCTCTAAGACTAGGTAATCCTAAAACATGCGGAATAACTAAAATAATAATTAAAATCTCAAAACTTCAATAACTACATAAAATATAACCTGTAACTCAACATGTACAACTCCCGAAACCTGGTGAAATATAAGTCACATGCTCTAAGTAATACTTAACAATGCCATACAACACTATTAATAATAGGGTAATGAAATAAGGAAATCAGGATAGAATGGGGACTCCGAGGCCTACGGACGTTGGCTCGTATACCTTGAAGTCTCCATTCTCAGACTCAAATCACTGATGCTTGGTCTAGTAGGATGTACTTAGATCTGCACAAAAAAATATGCAAAAGCATAACATGAGTACACCATAACTTAACCTAGTAAGTGTCAATCGTAACCTCGGTAGAGTCGTGACGAGGTCAGGTCAAGGCCCTACTAGAAGTAATAGAAATAGGATAAAAGATATAATAATATAATGATAATGACAATGGAAATGAAACAATAAGGGGTTTACCAAAAGTTAACTACACAAGATCAAGGCTGATAATATAACACAAAAGAAAACAAGGATTTACATATCAGGAAACAAACAACCAATGACAAGTACAACAAATAGAGAAAGAACAACAAAGGCCACTACCGAGGTACCTCCTCGTAGTCACAAATAACAAAAGTAACTCACAGTTTTTCCTTATATCATCGCGGGAGTCTTTACATTTAGTTTTTAAAAATTATTTTTCCCAAAACAACATCCCGCATTTTAGCCCAGCTTATCACACAACATGGCTTCTAGTAGTTCCCCTACTAGCCATGCGTATCAAGCTCACCTTATCTCACCACATACATTTCAACAACCAGACCTTATACCATCGCATGTTTATCAATATCACAACATATCCCAAATCGCACCTCAAGTGCCCAATATCACAACTTACTAGAGAAACCAAACAATAACATACTTCCACAATAAGAAGCCACAGCTCAACCACAATGTACACAATTTCTCAACAATGACAACCGGAAGAATAACTTAATAGAATGATATTTCACAACTTAACACTTTGCCTTAATAGGAATCATGGACTTTGCAACTCAATACCAATTTCAACAATAAGATATTCCTAGAATAGCAATTTCAAGTAAAGAATTCAACAATTAAATAATGAATATAGATTATAGGAAGCAAGAACTTCAACTAAACATGCAGAAAAATTAGCAAGTAAGAGATAAGTCAAGTAGACATGTGAAACTAGACTAAAAATGATGACCATAACATGTTAAGCCAACTCAATTAAGGCAGGGAAGGGATCTAAATAGCTAAAATTAAAAAGTTCCACATTTAGCCCATGTAGACATTCGTCATCTTGCGTACACAGCTTTCATATATCACAATTATCATAAACAATACCAATTCTAAGGGGTAATTCTCCCACACAAGGTTAGGCAAGCCACTTACCTCAAATCGCGCTAACTCAATCAACTAAAAGGCCTTTCACTCAATTATCCGAGTTTGAATAGATCGAATCTAGCCAAATTAATTTCAGACTATAAATATAACTATAGGAAAATAATTCAAACAATGAAATAACGATATTTGCAAGAATTAAAACAGTCAACCCAAAAATTCAACCCGGGACCGCGCCTCATAACCCTACCAAAATTAAAAAATTCGAATACCCATTTGATAATGAGTCTAACCATACAAGAATTACTCAAATCTGACCTCAACTCGCCTTTCAAATCCTCAAAATTTAGCCTAAGGAGTTTCTGCCATTTCCCCCAATTTCCAACTCCAAAAACCTAATTAAATGAAGAAATTATGAATAGATTAATATAAATTAACCAAAAAAAAGTTATGATTCCTTACCCCAAAGTTATCCCTGAAAAACTTTCGAGAAATTCCCTCCCACCGAGCTCTCTAAGTCCAAATATGGATTATGAATCAAACCCTCGAATTTTTCTCCTTTTTTGCCCATGTAATCCGCTTCTGCGACCTTTGCATCATTTCTGTGAAGCCACACCCACAGGAAAAGCATCGCAGGTGCAAATTCAGCTTAAGCTCAGATATTTTCGCTTCTTTGGATATAACTTTGCCCTGGGAGTGCGCTCCTGTGGACGATTCTCCGCTTCTACGATGACCGACCAAACAGCCCCTTCCGCATCTGTGACCACTTCACCACACCTGGGGGCTCATAGATGCAGAACTAATCACGCCCAACTATGCCTTATAAAAGGATAATGCGGTCATTGCAAATATAATCCAGTTTACAAGTCCGGAGTCGAATCCCACAAAGAACTAAGATTTAGCTACAGCTGTTCACTATTACCAAGAAGACAAGCTTGAACAATTCCTAACTTATAGATAATTAGATTCTTGTGTTAAACTAATTAACTAATAAATTAAACTACTAAATTAAAAACTAAATATACTAAAGGTTAGAGACAAGATCAAGGAGGTCCAGTTATGATTTCCCCAATTGTCGGAATCCTTCTCGCTATGTCTTCTATAATTTCGCCTAAGTATTCTCTACCAATCATGAGCACTCTTATTACCGTAAATCTCTCCCGAGTAATTACGACAATTTTCTAGACGCACTCTCCCGAGCTACGCTAGCTAGCTTTTAATAAAGCTCACTTCAGATCAAACCCAAGGCTTCGTTATCCTTAATCCCACCTTTAAACCCGCGGTTATTGATCCCTTATATACTCTGGGAGTGGTGTTATTTAACAATTACCTAAATATGCACTCTCTCTCAAGTTATGCATACTAAATAGGCACAGCTAATTGAGATCTCTTCAATCAACCAGAATATAAACGTAGTTGAAAAAATAGAGAAAAGTTATGGCTCAATTATATAAAAACATAACAAGAATTTATCCTACAAAAGGTTCTATCAAAACTCTAGATAACAAATTAGCTATTCATAATAGTATGTAAAACTACAATACTAAAAGTCATAACCAACAATGAAAAATAGGAAGAGGAAGGAAAAACTCCTAGAAGAATTCTCCACCTTGCTCCCAATGTGTTCTTGCCTCCAAGGATGTTGTCTAACCCTAAAGTAGTGTCTCTTGCCTCCTTAGGTCTAATTTTTGTCCAAAATATATCCCCTCCTTGTTCTTGGTCGGCCTCCTTTGTTTAATATAGGGTTTAGGGCTTAAAATCTCATGTTTTGCACTTTGGTCCCTGAAATTTTCACTTCCTGCCGCGGTTCTGCCGTGGTCGCGGTCAAACCGCGGCCAAACATGCTCTCTGATTCTTCAGTTGTCTGCGAGTACACTCTGCCACGGTTCTGCCGCGATCCCACCGTAATCGCGGTATTTCACCCTTTTCCAATAAGAATTTCGAAAAACGTAAAACATGAAAGTTGTATCCTTTGAGTTAGCTTTCCAACAATATATTGTGGAGCCTAAATGGAGTTCTGAGAAAAAATGTGTGTTTATTTTACTAGACAGTGCGCAATATGCCTCCTCGAGTCTTCGTTTGTACTTAATTATTAAATTTGACCCCCAAACATGATCCCGGCTTAATTTCTTGAACTTTTAATCAAACTTTAAAGCTCCAAATCACTTAAATATATTCCATAACATCTATATAGCTCGGAATCACACCTACAAGGCATAAAACACACAATTAGTGCAAAACACTAGCAATTAAAGTGCAATAAACTCGAGTGTAATAAGCGACTAAAATATGCAATTATAACCTATCATCAGGAACCTACCTCGCATGTGCGATCCTAATTGATCATGGCCAGCGTCGCTTCTGTGACCAATTGCTCACTTTTGCGAGTCCACACCTATAGCCAATCCCTCTGTATGTGCGATGACACTAGAACAACCCAGCTTCAACAGTCTAAAAAACCCAAACTTATTCCGAATTCGATCTGAATTACACCCGGCCCCTGGGACCCTATCTGAATATATCAATTGGTCTCACAATACATAAAGACCTACTCGATACCAATAACCACATCAAAAAAACATCGATTCAATGAATTGCAACCCAAATTCAAGCCTACGCAACTATAAACTTTCGAATTTCGAAACCAAAGACAATTCATACCAAAACAACTCTAATTGACTTCAAATTTTGTACAGAAGTCATAAATGATATTACAGACCTATTCTAACTTCCATAATCAAAATCCAACCCCAATATCGATAAATTTAACTCGCAGTCAAACTTTCCAAAATCCTCCATTTTCCAACTTTCGCCAATTCATGTTGAAACAACCTACTAACCTCCAAATCAACCTCCGGACATGCTCCTGAGAACAAAATAACCATATGGAGCTATTGAAACTATCAAAAATCCATTCTGGAGTCATCTTCCAACAAGTCAAATTACGGCCAACTCGTACGAATTAAACCTCGAACTTAGGGACTACGTATCCCCTTTCACTCTGAAACTTTACCGAACCCGAAACTAAGCACCCCCGACAAGTCACATAACCACAATATAACATAGAGAAAGCATGAAGTAGGGAATCATGTAGGGATGACAATAGGGCGGTGCGGATGCGGGGCGGTGCGGGTTTGAACGTTAGGGGGCGGGGCGGGG
>MU781655.1:35110-101214 GCA_026770625.1 Nicotiana glauca
GGGGGATAATAATACCGAGAGAGCTAATTCAAGAATAAAAACAGTCAAATAATAAAATACCCTTTTAAATCTATAAATCAAATCAAACCAACAAAGTCGGGGTTTTTCAGTCTCGGTTTTTCTTAGGTTTTTCGATATTTTTTGGATTTCTTAGTTTTTTCCGGTAAAGTATTCATAGCACAAAATATGTAACTTATGCTCTAAATATTTCTTTAGTCCTAGTAGGATACAACTATATAATATATAGTTTCAAGAAAATAATATAATAATATGAGATGAATCACAACATTGTACTAAATATTGAATAACAAAGATAGTAAAATCCCATAAAACAATTACAGCTAATTAATAAGCCATAATAAAAATGAACATAATCTAAAAAGTACTATATAAGTCATGCTAAAATAATTACATCTAATAATTATTACTATTAATTACAGGACTAAGCCCTAAAGAAAAATATAAACTAAGTTATACATTTTCATTATAAACTAATGCAAAACTAAAAATAGATATCAAACACTATTGTCATTTCTAGAGTTGAATTGAATTTATTTTGTTAGCATTAGTATTGATTTGAACTTTATTTGAGTTACTATTTTTATGGACTATAATTAAGACCTATTTGACCATTCAAGAATGTTAAGTCCAAGTTTAAAACAATACACTAAAAGATAAAAACTCTGAAAAATTTTAAGAAATATTTATAAATTACATTACAATAAATATTTACATGTATAATTTTTTTTTTAAATTGTACAAATGTAATGTCAGATTGATTTAATTTCGGTTTAACTTTTTTTTTTTAGATAAAACAAAATCAAACTAATTATGATCGGGTGTTTTTTAATACCAAATCGAATTAAAACAAATCACGTTAGATTTTTTTTTTCGGTTTAACTCGAATTATCGATTTAGTGCGATTTATCATATTTGAGAACCCCTATTGCAGGGAAAGTTTAAAAAAAAAAAAGAAATAGTGTTGGTGCTGTATTTTTATTAGGTTATTACTCCCGTTAGTATTTATGCATTTGACTTCCCTATCTCTTGCTATATTAATTCTTCCTTCCCTCTCTCTCCCACATTTTCAATCCCGTCTTAATTACTTCCCACCTTCCCCTCCATCTCTCTCAGAGATTTATTTTCTCTCCATCCGTTTTTTTCTAATTTTCTACACCAAATCCTCTCTCTGAAATCATGCTCATTACATTCTACTATATATGTATCTCTCATTTTCCGTCCGTTACTTATTCCAACATTCTCCCGTTTTCTTAGCTACAACGCATGAACTGAACCATAAGTCTTGCCTCTTACTATGCTACATATACTATCTTTGATATTTCCTTTTCGTATTCCACTCTTTAATTCCTTTATATATAAAATATCTTCATCATTATCCATTCTTCTTGGTTTTCTTATTAGATCATACTCTTCTTCCTATACATATATACTAGTAACTCTTACCACTTCCACCACATCATTTTCTACTTAGTTCTTAGTAATATTGTGATTACTATCGCTTCTTATTACAAGTATTTACTCGTGTGATGACTAAAAACCATTTATATGACGGGAATAAGTACTGAATTTCATTTCAAGTACAATATACCATGGACTACTACTACTTCTACACGTCCGAGTTATTATTTTATCCAAGGTTTTATTGATTTCTCCCAGTAAAGAGCATCAATGGAATACGGCGGTGTTACCTCCAGCAGCGGCGGCGGCGATGCCTCTGAAACTCACCGGAAAAAGAAACGTTTCCATCGGCACACAGCGCACCAAATTCAAAGGCTTGAAGCGTAAGATACTGCAATTTCAGAACCACAAATTTCATTTTGCATTTCTCACTTCTCCTTTTAAATATTATCGGAATAAATGATTTGACTAGGTGTAGCTAGTAACCTGTTAGCTAGTTCCATTTTAGTGACAGTTATATTTTTTCATTCTATTGAATTAAGTTAAAATCTATAGGAAAAATATATATAGTCATTATATGGTTGTGCTTTAATTCCCTTTAGTACTTAATTTAGTACTACCTGCTAGTTTTTTTGTTTGAATAATAATAAAGTTTGGTGTTTGTATTTTCTAGCGTGTTCAAAGAATTTCCTCATCCAGACGAGAAGTGCAGATTGCAGTTAAGCATGGATTTGGGATTGGCCCCTCGTCAGATAAAGTTTTGGTTCCAAAATAGAAGGACTCAATTGAAGGTGAAACATCTTTTATGTTCCTTTGGTGGATTAACAAAGATAGCCTTAATTGTGTTAAATTTTGTTTTTGAATTTTAGAGTCAACATGAGCGAGCAGATAATTGTGCGCTACGAGCAGAAAATGATAGAATTCGATGTGAAAACATAGCAATAAGGGAAGCCATCAAGAATGTGATATGTCCATCTTGTGGAGGCCCTCCAGTTACTGAAGACTCTTATTTTGATGAACAAAAATTGAGAATTGAAAATATGCAACTAAAAGAACAGGTTTATGTTCACTCATTTTAGATATCTAATTTCTTGTCCAAATCTGTTTATTGCCCTTTTTTCCTTTATCTTATTTCCTTTTCTTGGCATATGCAGCTTGACAAAATTTCAAGCATTGCTGCTAAGTATATAGGGAGACCTATTTCACAACTGCCACCAGTACAGCCTATTCATCTGTCGTCGCTAAACTTAATGTCCATGTCTAGTTTTGGAGGCATTGAACTAACTGGCCCGTCCCTTGATCTCGATCTTCTCCCAGGAAGTTCAATGAGTAGTACTATTCCAAGTTTACCATTTCCTACAATGAACATTTCAGACATGGATAAGTCCCTTATGGCTGATATTGCTGGCAATTCCATGGATGAATTGATTAGATTGTTGCAAACCAATGAACCTTTGTGGACAAAGTCCACAACTGATGGCAGAGATGTACTTAACTTTGATAGTTATTCCCAAATCTTTCCTAGGGCTAACAGTTCGTTGAAAAATTCAAATGTTCGCATTGAGGCTTCCAGGGATTCAGGTGTTGTGATCATGAATGGTTTAGCATTAGTTAATATGTTTATGGATGCGGTTAGTTTATCTTCTCTCTCTCTAGTTCTCCTTTTTTGGATTTTGAATTTATACTGTTAGTAGATAGAAGTTAAACCAATCTCATATGTATAGCTGTTTTCCTTCTTTTGTTGTTGTAATTTTGTAGAACAAGTGGGCGGAATTCTTTCCTACGATTGTTTCAAAGGCAAGAACAATTGAAGTAATATCATGTGGTGTAATAGGCGGCCGAAGTAGTACATTGCAATTGGTAAAGAAGATATACTTGTTTTTCACTTGAAATCATATTCATATTCAGATGTTTTGTTGAAGAGGCTGAAACACTCAGTCTCGCTACATGCAGATGTATGAAGAAATAAAAGTGCTTTCACCTTTGGTCCCGACACGACAATCGTTTATCCTTAGGTTTTGCCAGCAGATTGATCAAGGTTCATGGGCAATTGCTGATGTTTCCTATGATATTATTCAAGAAGATCATTATCCTTCCTCTTCATGTAAGGTTCATAGGCTCCCATCTGGGTGTTTGATACAAGACATGCCCAACGGTTATTCCAAGGTTGTCTCTACTATCATAATTTTTGTAATTGAGTTCTATCTTTCCATTTTAGTACTACATCTAATTGGCTAATTCCTACTGTGGAATAGGTTACATGGGTGGAACACGTAGAAGTGGAAGAGAAAGATTTAATTCATAAGCTATATAGAGATCTTATACATAGTGGCATGGCATTTGGAGCGGAGAGATGGCTTGGTTCTCTTCAAAGATTGTGTGAGAGATATGCTTGTCTAATGGTTAGCGGCAAGTCTTCCCGTGAACTGGGAGGAGGTATTATGCATCGAACATGTGCTTTTATGTTGATTATTTCAGTGTACGAGTTCAAGAAACCACAACTAATACTTAAATTAGTTGAAGTCGGATATATAAGTCTTTGTATCAGTTTAACTCTATTCAGGCTTAAACCCCTGACAAACTCTAGAATTCGTCCACCTTAGACTAGTTTACTCTATCCGTCAACCTAAGGCAACCATCCTCCTTTATTTAGGCTTGGGCCATCTATGCTTTGTGAAGCTCACAGAGATAAAATTTCGTATCAAATGTACTAAGAAAAAATCAATTGCTTGACATGAATGTGATTGATGTAATGGTTGCAGTGATTCCATCACCAGAAGGAAAAAAGAGCATGATGAAATTGGCTCAAAGAATGGTGAGCAATTTTTGTGCCAGCATCAACCCATCCTTCGGACACCAATGGAACAACATTTCTGGATTGGATGAATTTGAAGTCAGAGCCACCATTCAGAAGAGCACTGACCCTGGCCAGTCCAATGGCGTAATCATCAGTGCAGCTTCCACCATTTGGCTCCCGGTTCCTTCACAACATGTCTTCAATTTCCTCAGGGATGAAAGGATGCGATCTCAGGTGTGGATATATTTACTAAGCTCTTAGAAGTTGAACAGAAACCATTATTCATTTTTTTTTATATGTACATTGTAGATTGTTTCGAAGGAAAAAGTAGAAAATGGAATGTCTTCCTTGCGAGTTGCGACTAGAACTCTGCACCATGCTGTGTTATTAATTAGAAGTTTAAATTAGTATAAAAAATTGATTTACTAAATTAACTACATCTATCTTGATTGCTTGATGCAATAATAACTACACCTGCATAAGTACATTTTGCATTGCACTAATCCAAACATATTCGTTCTTTTGATGATTCATCAGTTTGGTATTCTTTTTCCTTGACACAGTGGGATGTTCTTTCCAACCAAAATCCAGTACAAGAGGTAGCTCACATTGCAAATGGCTCTCACCCAGGGAACTGTATTTCTGTGCTCAGGGTAATTTCCAAAATCCATCCTATATATAACAAATAATGATATGATTTGGTTTCCTCCTCCTTTTATTTTTATTTATTTTTCCTCTTTAAATAAATTACTCATTTAAATTACAATGCAGGCCTATAATACTAGCCAGAATAACATGTTGATACTTCAAGAAAGTTGCATAGACTCATCAGGTTCACTGGTAATCTACAGCCATGTGGATTTACCATCCATCAATATGGCAATGAGTGGTGAAGACACCACTTACATCCCATTGCTACCTTCCGGTTTTACGATATCACCGGACGGACGACAAGGCCAAAGGTCCAACGAGGCATCTTACAGCAGCACAAATAATGGTACAATGGGAGACAATGGGTCAGAGGGGTCACTTGTTACAGTTGTGTTCCAGATTTTGGTGAGCAGTTTGTCATCATCAGCCAAAATGAGCCCAGAATCAGTAAACACAGTTAATAACCTTATAGGCAACACTATCCACCAAATTAAAGCTGCCTTGAATTGCTCCACTTCCTGATCCATTTTGAATTTAATTCAGCTGCTTCTGCTTCTGCTTCTGCATTTTGTTTTCCCCCTCTTCACTGCCATCTTTTAATTACATAGTACAGATGAGAAGTTAGCTCATGAATTCAATGAAGAGATCTATTTGGAGTTAGTTGAGAATTATCAATGCTATGCTTCTTCATCAATAGCCTGGAGCTGACACAATGCTTAATACATCCATATGCTGCTTACTGCTCCTGCCAAAAGCTTTATTACAGTTTGACAGCTCATACTCTTTCATATTGTTTTTTTTTACTTTCTTTTTCAACGGCGGTGTTTGAGCCAACTTGGATGCACTACCATTATTTCATTAGTTACTGAGCATAAGCTGGTTCAGACACCACAATTTCTTGTTCCCCAATTCTTGGTTTTCTTGAACCTCCGTTCTGCTTAAAAGAGGGAGTCAAGAACGCACCATACTTTTCTCTCTCACAAATCACACCCCTTTCAAGAAAAATTCTTCGCTAGAAAGTGCCTCTGATAGTACTCTGTTCAGGCAAGAAAATTGTATGGTTCGGGTATTGACTTCTATGCATCAACTTACTTTCATCAATCTAATGTATTTGATTTTTCTGTAAGATAGAGTTTAATTCCATTCTCATCTGTTTATTTCTCTCTATCCAAATTTGTATATTTCTTACATTTATTCAAATTGTGGTCCAATGTGTGAGGAAAAAAGGACAGCCATGGGCAACTGAGCCGGGGGTCGAAACACCGAACCATTGGAGAAAGCTTGTTTGCAGATTCTATCAACTGTTCTAATTAGATTTATGTTGAGAAATAGTACTGTACGTACCAAGATCTAATGTACAACCCCGTCTCATTGATGTACAAATAAAGTTACATGATCTTTCATACAAAATTAGCAAAAATGGTGCATATTTATGTCACACTTACATAAATTAGGATACATACAAGTAATCAAGTCTATGAATAGACTAAAATAAAAGTGAATATATGAACTCTACTAATTATAATTTGCTATTGCTGTGATGTTGAACATATTCAAAGAGCTTGTAAGAGTTTAGGGTTCATATCCGAAACTGAACATTCTTAATTACTTACTCCATCCGTTTCAATCTATACGATCCTGTTTCTTTTTTGGTCCGTTCAAAAAAGAATGACACATTTCTAAATTTTGAAATATTTTAGCTTAAACTTTTAATTATACCCTTAATGAGAAGTTTTTACAACCAAATAAATAATCTGGGTACCATTTTAATTTTTAAAACTTGTTTAGGTACACAAATTTAAAAAAAATTCATTTTTCTTCAATTTCATACACAATCAAACAGGTTCACAGTATAATATTATGCCTGGCGTAATCAGTGTTATTTAACTCAATGAAGGATACTTCGAGAGTTGCGTACATGGTTGGACCACTATAGACTTGAGAGAGAGACCAATAAGAGGTCTTCAACAATTTTGTTCTATACATTTTCCTCTTACTTTAATTTTTATTTTCCAAAATTTTCCCTAAATGGCCCTGTTTTAAAAAAAATCAATTATTCAAACACATCGTAATTGGACTGGTTGGATGAATACTTGTTTTTTTATCCACATTGCAGCACAAGCTAACAATTGTACCCCGGAGAAAAGAAAGAAAAAACTAGCATAATATAGCACGAACACTCTTTTATGTTCTCCTTGTTGTAGTCAGGGACGGAGCTAGGTGGGCGGAAAGCGTTTAGCCAAACCCCCTTCGCCGAAAATTACACCATATATAAAGTTTTAATTTGTTTATATATGTATTAGATGTTGAATCCTCTTAGCTTGTTCACGCGTTTAAATTTTTATTTTTTGAATCCTGTTGATGAAAACTCCTGCTTTCGCCACTAGGACTGTAGCCATTTTAATATTTGATTCACGAGGGAAATATTAAAGCTATGGTGGTGTCACGACCCAAAATCCCCCACCGCGGGGTCGTGATGCCACCCAATATCTAACTAATCAAATCCTGGAATCTGGTGTTACAAGTACACGAGCATACTAAAAGTGCTACAACTAAATGTCTGAATGAAAATACAATTGTTTGAAATAAAATAGACAGTCGAACTAGATAAGGAAGGGGACTTCAGGGCTGCGATCGACGTGCAGCTATACCTCAAGTCTTCGTAAAAGAAAGCTAGTCCAAGCGAGCCTCCACTAGCTGCTGCTGGGACCAACACCAAAAGCTGCACAAGAAGTGCAGAAGTGTAGCATGAGTACAATCGAACCCATGTACTCTGAAAGTGACGAGTCTAACCTTGACAAAGTAGTGACGAGGTTATAACAAGGCACTCACTAAAAACCTAAATGCATATAAAAAAAATAATATCACAAATAGAGAAAACGAGAATTTAACATAAAATTGGAACTGAAAATACTTAACTGCACCGATAGTTTGCGATGTTGCAGAGGGGCTGTGAAAGGTTGTGGATGCTTGATTACTGCCACGATGTGTTGTCCAATCCTTGATGCGGATGTGTTGGTAGATCAGCTGTTCATGTGCGGGATGAAGCAGATTCTTATATTTTACAGGCGAGTGTAGACTCAAAAGGATTAATCAGTCGCCTAATTATTATGACCATGGAGGGGTCATGGGAAGGTGTTGATTTTAGTCCAGCATGGGGGATACCTACTTGAAGATTTTGAGTTCACGCATTTTGTATGAGGTCTCTATCCAGTGGAATGCATACAATGTCATTTTGGAACATTGAGAAAATTGGCTTGACTTTCACAAGGATTAGTATGCACTGGGCTGAGACTTCGGAGTGTTTATGAATAGTATTACAAAATGCATGAAGTATTCAGCTGATTAATAGTGCGAAACTTGGACAACTACAAAGGAAAGGTGTTATGGATTAGAGGCAATGTGTTCTATGAATTTGAGTTAAGTGGGGGAGCCCGCTATCGACGATCTGATTGCATGGTCATGGGTTATGTTAGTTCTTGGGCTAAGGTGTGCTTGTGGATTGGCTGTGATTTGAGAAGGGTTTCATCAAGATGATTTAGAGCAAGATGGATGACTGTCAAAAAAGATTCTGATGAGTTTAAGATTTATGTGTACTTAAGGGTTTTCAGCTCTGTGTACGGTTATAGCTCGAGATCGGTAGTAGATGGTGTCCGATTTTGCGGCACTTCAATATCTAGAATGATTCTACATGGCAGTTGATGTTCGGCCAAAAGCATGTATTTTTGTATATGAATAACCTCACATTTTGCTCGGTTCTTGTAGAAATCAATTGGGAGTAAAATGGATTGAATGAGCATGAGTTGAAGCTAAAAGGATGAAAAATAGACAAGTGCCGAATTCTAGCATCCGGGGTAATGCATCGCGCTACCTGTGGCACAAATTACAAACCTGAAATTTTTATCCAACAGGCCAGCCAGGACTAGTGCGACACACTACCTTGGATGCTAGGTGACAAGGTACTTCCCTATTTCGCTCGGGGCAAATGTTTTGACGACCCTACACATCCCTACCTCGTATAAAAATAAGTCAAAACCTTTTTTAATGGGGTAGACACCATTTTAAGAGAAAAACACACACAGAACACTTATAAAATTGTTTAACTTTATCATGAATGGCTAAAACCCATAAGTTCTGGGGTTGTAATTTAGCCATGAATATTGTTGTTCGAAGTTAACTTTACCTTGATTATAGTTCACTAATATATGGTTATTTCTTCAATTATGTGATTAATTGCTTAATTGTCTAGCCAATAGTTAGGTTCTATTTATTATCTATGCTATGCTTGGGAAAGCTACATCTAGATTAGAGAAGAACTGAAGAGGGCATGATCTTAACTCTAAATGGGGGCGGATTTATGTTAGGAAAAGAATATACCTAGTCATCATGCTCAATTGAATATCGTAATCTTAATGTGTTCTTAATTAATTAATTTCATAGGAATATAAGCGTTAATCTATTTTGAATAAGCGTGTAACGACCCGGCCGGTCGTTTTAAGAATTAACGCCACAATCCCCTATTGTTGCATCACCCGTGCTTTTTCTGCTATTGTGAGTTTCCGGGAAGATTTATTTGGAGTTTTAGAGAATTTAGGGACACTTAGTCCATAAAGAGAGTTTAAGTTTTAAAATTTGGACCGTAGTTGGAACAATGTGAAAACGGTCTCGGAATGGAATTTTGTTGGTTTTTTAGCTCCATTGGGTGATTTCGGATTTAGGAGTGTGTTCATATTGTGTTTTGGAGGTCCTTAGCTTATTTAGGCTCGAAATGCCGAAAGTTAAATTTTTAAAGTTTCTGGTTCGATTGTGAGATTTTGATATCGGGGCCGGAATGGAATTTCAGAAGTTGGAGTAGCTCCGCAGTATTGAATGTGATGTGCTTGCAAAATTTTAGGTGATTCGGATGAGGTTTGATAGACTTTTTGATCGAAAGCGCAATTTGAGAGTTATTGGAGTTCTTAGGCTTGGATTGGAAATCGATTTCAGGTTTTTGCATTGTTTGATGTGATTTAAAGATTGTAATAAGTTTGTATGATGTTTTAGGGTGAGTTAGAAGGTTTGGTTGAGGGATAGTTTTGAACATTTATGTGATTAAAAAATGCATAAATAAATGGATTTAGGGCCTTTAAAATTATAAAAACACGTGTGCATGTCTGTAAATGAATGTACAATATTTTGAAAGTGTGCATGCATATTTTAAAATTTATGAGAAAAAAATTGGGTATCAACATCGGATGTTGAAGATTGAGTGCTAAGATTTATGGGCTAAGGATGAAGTAAGATCTTCATTGAAGTTGCGTTATCAGGCTTACGTGGATTGGGGTGACGTGAGATCACCCATGGGTATGGGCATAAGGAGGTTAGGCGGTGATTTGATGGCTTTGGAACTGTTATGACCCAAGATCCATTAGTCGTGATGGCACCAAACCCAACCCGCTAGGCAAGCCAACAACCACAAAATCACATTCAAATCAAACAAACATGGTTTAATATTCTTTCACACTGAAAAAACATCACGAAATATCTAGGAATATCGTCATAATACCGCAATGACCAACTACAAAATCTGGTGTCAACGAGTACATGAGCACTATGGAGTATCAAAATACAAGGCCAAAATCCAGAATACAACTATCTGAATAGAAGAACAGTAATAATAATGATAAAAATGAAAGAGAACTTCAAGGTTTGCGGATGGTGTGGCAGCTACCTTGTAGTCTCCAAAGCTGACTGTGACAAAACTCTAGAGGTCACTTCGCATGAAAATACATGGATATCCACACGATGTTTCGAGCGTAGTATGAGTACGACCAACCCAATATACTCAATAAGTAACAAGTCTAGCCATCAGATAAAAGCAGTGACAAGCTCATAAAGAAACAATCAAGGACCAATTTTAACAACTAGTAATAACTCATGACAAGAAGAAACATTATAAGTGAATAACTTAGTGATATCATACTCAGCTCGTTCACATTTTAGGAATTTAGACATGTTTTCTAGGTATAATAGATAAAGTCCAACGCGGATAATATATTTCAAGTTTTCAGTTAGCATAAGGAAAATACATCTCTACACTAAATGTCAAGTATACATGTCAAAAGAACATTGCCACAGCAAATCCATCAAAGAACCACACTTAACACTATACGGGTGCCTAGCATAAATTCCCATCATCAAGTACATGTATGAAACACTATACTTGGGCCCACTGCTAATATGTCAGACTCTAGAGGGACGGATCCTGCCCAAGCACTAATCATAATCGTATGGCCCAATAATGAGGCATGGTGCATGCGTAGCCCTAAAATAATAACACTTAGCCCAATATGGGTCTGGTGTACATGTCACCTCAAAATCAATAACAAACCGGATCTATGGCCCAAACTTAATCATTTACCATTCTAGTCTCAAATAAACACATCTTATAATATTCAATTTAATAGTGTTACAGAAAAAGGCATCACAACTGAGAGCATGTGTACAAATAAGGCAAATAGGTTAGAACTGGCAAGAGTAGCCTATCAAGTCTCAAACAGATAGCACATAACCCATTCATAATGTTTAACACGAATTATAATTCAAATAATTGAGCAAGTAGAGAAAAATAGATGTAATTAAGGTATGATAGTAAAACAAGTCTGATAATAGGCATACAATGACCTCTAATCATGAACCCATTGGTGCATGTACACATACCTATCACCTAGCGTGTACATCACAACATAATACCTCTCATAACGTCGCTCTCAAGGTTAAGTACCCTCAAATCTATGTTTAGAAGAATTATTACCTTATAGCACGTAAATCAATACACAGAGAGCCTTTTCATGCATATCAGCTTCTGAATGACTCAAATCTGGTCACAAAAAACTTAGTACCATCAATAATAGCTATTGGAATCAATTTCAAATGATAAGGCAAAGGTCTTGAATCAAATATGCAAAGTTAACCTTAAAAGTCAACTCTAGGCTTGCACCTCGAAATATGACAAAACTCACAAATTTAGAATATTTATTTAATTAAGAGTCCAACCATACCAAAATTATTCAATTACAGTCGCAAATAGACCCCCAAATCACCAAATCTCACTCTCCAACACATAGCTTAAATCTCCAATTTTTACCTCAAACACACATAAACTAGGTGTTATAATGAATGGATTATTAATATTTATCAAAAAGAGTGATGAATCTTTACTTACCTCTTAAATTGTAGCAAATTCCCTCTAAAAATTGCCCTTAACTGAGCTCCACAAGTCCAAAATGAGATAAATATCAAACCATTTTTTAATACACTGCCCAGCGATTCTCGCTTCTACGATCCAAACAGTCGAACCTACAATGCTGCACCTGCGGACAGCCAATCGCACGTGCGAGAATTCACTAAACTCCAACCATGGCACATGAGGCCCGAAATATGCACCTACGGGACCATTTATGTGATCCTTCCATCGCTCCAACGCTTTCGTACCTACAGAGAACTTTCGCTTCTGGGACTTCATCGTGTCCATTTTGCATTTCTGCGGAAAATCTCCTCGCACCTGCAGGCTCGTAGATGTGGACAATACCTCGCATCTGCAGCCTCTACTAAGCCAGTTATCCTCTACTTCTACAATCCATATGCCACTTCTGTGGCTTCGCAATTGTGGCCATAACCTCGGAGGTGCGATCACACCAGTACCAAAGTGCAATAGTGATCCTCCAACCATCCGAATCACACCTAAGGCCCCCGGACCCCATCCAAATATACCAACATGCCCTAAAATATGATACAGACTTACTTGAAACCTCAAATCATATAAAACAATATCAAAGTCCTGAATCGCACATGAATTCAAGCCTAATAAAACTAACAAACTTCTAACTTATAATACTAATGTCGAAACACATCAAATCTACTCCAAGTGACCTCAAATTTTTCACACAAGTCATAAATGACACAACAAACCTATTATAACTCCCGGAACCAAAATCAAAATCCGGTATCAACAAAGTCGACTTTCGATCAAACCTCTCAACATTCCAAACCTTTAACTTTCTAACTTTCGCCGAAAAGCCTCAAACCAACCTACAGACCTCCAAATCAATATACAGACATGCGCCTAAATCAAAAATCACTATACCAATCTATTGGAAGTATCAAAACTCTATTTCGGAGCTATGCAAAAGTCAAACTCTGATCAACTCTTTCAACCTAAGCTTCTAACTTTGTAACTAAGTATCTCAGCTCACTCCGAAACCTTCCTGAAACAAATCTAACCACCCCCAACAAGTCACATAACCACAAATGAACATAAATAAGTGATAAATAAGGGAACATGACTACAATACACAAAATGTTCGGTTGGGTCATTACATTCTTCCACTCTTGAACAAATGTTTATCCTCGAACGAGTCTAGAATAGTGCCTAGAGTTTCAAATAGGTATGGATAACTGCTCCGCATCTCCCACTTGGTCTCCTAGGTAGCCTCCTTGTCTAGCTGACCTCTCCACTGAACTTTCACTGATATAATATTCTTTTATGTCAACTTTCGAACCTGTCGATCCAAAATGGCTACCGGCTCCACGTTATAAGTCAAATCCCTATCTAGTTTTACCTTGTGGAAGACCAAAACATGTGAAGCTTCACCATAATACATCTTGAGCAGAGAAACATGAAACACTAAGTGGACACCCAATAGACTAGGTGGCAGTGCAAGCTTGTAGGCCAGCTCCCCAACTCTCTCAAGCACCTCTAAGGGACCAAAATACCGAGAGATTAACTTACCTTTCTTCCTGAACCTCATCACACCCTTAATTGTTGAAACTTTGAGCAAGACCTTCTCACCCACATATATATGTCACACCTCTTTTTTATTACCCGAAAGGGGATATAAGGGAGTTTTTTCAATTTAAGTGACATAAATCAAAATGGGACGATTTTATTTATTTTTCAAAGTCGACACTTGGAATAATTTATTAGGTGTCCCAAGTCACTAGTTTATTTAAATCCCAAATCATGGAACACTGACTTTATTTTAAAAGTCTGCGAAACCAGAAAACTAAGCAAGGAATTCTGTTAAACCGGGAGAAGGTGTTAGGCATTTTTGGATTTCGTATTTCGAGCACGGTCGCTTAACTATTAATAATTGGCCTAATTATCTGACTAATTACATGTTTTAAACCTATTGAAATTTTTAACTTTATAACTTCTTTTGTTTATTTTGACTGCTTTTAGGATTTATGGAGTTATTTGTTGAACAAGTTACGATTATCGTATACTTGTTATTTTGGAACACATCACAAATCACGCTACATGAAATGCACCCGTGATTTGTGAAATATTTATTTTACTAATGTTTGAGGTTATTATAATCGAGTTACATAAAATGCACATCTAAATTTTGGAAATTAGGCCTCGTAACTATATCGTGGGAACCGTGCTCATAATCATGATGGTTTATTAATCGCGCCTAAAGCATGTTACGATGTTTAGATTATTTCCTAAGCTATTTTTGATTGTTATAAACATTCACAGCTATGTCTAATGATAAAGAGGCCAACTACTTAATGAAAGTATGGCTTAAATGACTATAAGCCCCAAAATAAAATAAAACAATCCAATTTGGCTATTCGTCAAAGGCTGGCCCAATCGCTTCTCTTGAATGACTGGGCCCATTATGAGTTTGAGCTTAATATCAATGAAATTGACCCAAAATATACATTTATCCAAAGTTAGAAGTCAATTTATTTCAAAGGCAGAATGAGAATATTCTTCGAGTTTTGAAGATAATTATACTACACGTGATTTTCAGTACATTAAAGGAATAAGTTAATGCTATAATTCGAGAAGGAAGCCTAAAGTTGGAGTCAAGCTATTAGGATTAGTACCCAAACCCAATGGCCTAAGCTTAGACTCATTTGCAACCATTTTTCTTAGCTGGGCCAATTCGTGAGTCTGGCCCAATCTAAAATTGAAGAAGTAGGAATTCAACTTAAAACATCCTTAGTTGTTGCCACATTGTACTTACATTACAAAAGTACAATAACCAAATAATTACTTAATAAATTCCTAACAGTAGTGGTTTTAATTACAATACATGAATTTAGAACTTAATTAATTACAGTGCATCAGGTAAAAATAAAATCTCTCAAAATTAGAGAATTAAATTGTGATCCATTAATACATAGACTACTATATTTATAACTAATCTATTACATTAGAATTCTATTAAAAGAACACATCAACTAATTCTATTATAATATTTGGAAAAAATGACAGCATAGTGAACTTTTTTCCTTTTTGGATATCACTGATGCAACCAAGGCTTAATTTCCCACATGGAGCCACCAATTTCTGCATAATAGTAATAGCCAAATTTCAGGTTTTGGCTTTTAAAACATGCTGATTTGACCAACTAATGACCAATCCACAAGTTATAACCCCCAAGGCAACATCTCCTAAAATAAAAAAATCATATCATTCATCAATTAGTAGAAGCAGAAACAGAAACAAATTCAATAGCTAACACTCAGATTCAGTATTTAACATGATGAGCATTTAACTTAAAAAGCATCTTCAAACAAAATCACTTTTAAGAGAAAAACTACAATCATCAATGTATTAACCAAGCTGCCCATACCAGATTATTTCCACCTTTAAACTCACATAGATAGGTTCAGAACAATATAAGAAACTACTTCATGAAAAAGAAAATACTCATTCATCACATACAATTTGTAATTTTTGGTCTTATAATATTCAAACAAAGCAGTACACGAGGAGAGCTAAAATCAGTACCTTGAAAACAAGTAAAAACTAGCAGAAAAGCAAGTTAAAATGTTGCCTGAAAATTTAGAGATGGAGCAGCAACCAAAACTAAATAGCAGCAGTAGAAAACCAACCCAGAAAACCAAGAACCAGCATTCAAACTTCTCAAAAATCATAGTGCCAAAAAAACTAGCCTAGAAATCTAACTAGAAAACTAAAGTTTTTTAGCCAGAAAAGTTTTAGGGATATTTTCTTTGTATTCTGAAGTTTTTTAGGTCAAGATATGCTAATGAATCCCTATCCAAAATGAAGGAATAAGTTTCCTTTTACATGGTATGCCATAATAGCATCAAAATGGCATATTCTACCCTAAATTCTCCAAGTGTCAGATAGTACAACATATTTGGATAGTTGTATATCCTTTTTGAGCCCAATTCGAGCATTTTTCATGCTGGAAATGGGGACAACTGTACAAATGCTAGAACCTTCTGATTTTTACTCAATGTAAAATCCAGTTTTACCCTTTCAATTACTGATTATTTCAGTTATACCCTATATTCTGATACTATTTTGATTCAAAAAATCACCTTAGGACCATCTAAAACCAGTTAGGTAATTCTAACATTAGGGTCCCTAAACTTGTTTCAATTGCCCCTTTAATTTTGAATTTAGGCTTAAGGATACCTAGGATTTGATTCAAACCATTTAAACCTAATTAACAGGTTCATCTCCTTAAACAAAACACTGAATTTGTATTTGTACCAAAACAATAACTAAACAAAAATAGAATGCTAATGCAAAGAAACCTAGAAATTAACCTAATTAGTTTGCAAGTTAAACAAATTAATCAACTAAAGCTAAAGTTTCTAATAGTTAATCAGAGAAAGGCCAAGTAGATTGTTAATTAACTCTTAAACCGATTCTAATCATCTTAAACTAAACATGGAATATAAAACAAATGAATATAGGAGATAAACAACCACACAAATAGGAAAAAACATAACAGAATATTTATCAAAACCTAAGACTAAACCTAATTATCCTAAACTTATGCAATTTAAATCAAAATTCAAGTAATGATAGAAATTTTACCATGCTTTAATTACCCTAAATAAAATGATGCAAACAAGATCAAATAGTCACGGAAAAAAAAAACTTAACATTGTAACTACATAAAACATGCGGCTAAACAAGAAACTGTAAAAGAAAGTAGAAGGTAAAAAAATAAAAAGAAAAAACGGGAAAGAAAATTACCTACGGCTCTTTTAGAATCGACCAGTTGGAGATCAACCGATTTTAATGGAAAAAACACGAACTTAGACAATTATTAATCAACTCTGCTTAACAAGAATAATCGATTAATGGACATTTTGGGTTCATATGACCCAAAACGAACCAAGAAATAAAAGTAGAAAATTAGGGTTTCTAGGTCTCAGATCTAAAATTCGAGAGGTTGGAAACTTATTCAAATGGAACTATGGTAATATATGGAAAGAGAGATGGTTATGGATATTAATTTGGTAGGGTTTGGAGGTCATCCACCACCGTTAGGCAATTTTCGATTGACGGACCACGTCGGAGGCGATGAAGGATCCTAGGGCAGCTAGGGTTTCTCAATTTGGGCTTGAGAGACGGAAGTGAGGGGGCTCTATGGGGGATGGTACTGTTCGGACAGTTATATAGAGATGAAAGGCAGTTCTCAACTGTTGGATCTGGAACGATCAACGGCTGAGATGGGTTGAGGTTGATACGGGGTCATTTTGGGTAATGACTTGGACCGGGTGGATTGGCCTTTGGGATCGGGCGTTTGAACAAGAAAAAGTGAATTGGGCCACCAGATTTTGGTCTCTACGTGGCCCAAATTCGAAAGACCAGCCCCCTCTTTTTTTGTTTTTTTCTCTTATTTGCTTTTTTTCTTTCTTTTTCTTTAATAAAAAAATCTAACTTAATTAATTAAATCCTAATATTAATTCTAGATTATCCTAAACTATAAAATTAAGCTAGTCATCTATTTTTTTCTATTTATTAATTAATCAATCCTAAGTTAATAAGGAAGGAATTATTAATCTAAAATTGAACTAAAAATGTAGAAAAATGAACGATATTATTTGTAATTTTATTTTAATAATGTAATTAATTAGTAAATTAATTTTAAAATGTGAAAATAAAATCTAATATGCAATGCATGATATTTTGATATTTTTGAGGCATGTTTCATGATTTTAACAAAATTAAACTTGCACAAAAATGCAAACAATTAATAAAAATCCTACAAAACCATATAAAATTGAAAACAATTTGGAAAAAATCTATTTTCTTTAATTTTGTAGGAGTAATTCTAGTAGTGCACATGCTCACAATATGCAACATCACGAACCTTCCTATCAGCATAACTCTTCCGTTTGGACTGTGCTGAGTCGATCCCGAATCAACTTTACCTTCTCTAAGGCATCACGAACCAAATTAGTCCCCAACAACCTAGCCTCCCCAGGCTCAAACCAACCAACTAGAGAGTGGTATCTCCTACCATATAAGGACTCATAAGGAGCCATCTGATTATTCGACTGGAAGTTGTGTTGTATGCGAACTCTATTAACAGAAGAAACTGATCCCATGAACCCCCGAAATCAATAACACATGCACACAAAATATCCTCCAAGATCTGAATGGTGTGCTCGGATTGTCCGTATGTCTGTCTAAGGATGGAATGTTGTACTCAACTCAACTAGTATGCCTAACTCTCGTTGCATTACTTTCCAAAACTATAATGTGAACTGCGTGCCTCTGTTAGAAATGATAGAAATGGGCATGCCGGCGAATAATCTTCCAGATATAGATCTGAGCCAACCACTATACAGAATAGGAAGTCACCACCAGAATGAAGTGTACAGACTTAGTCAACTGGTCCACAGTAAGTCAAACCGCCTCATATTTCTTCATAGTCCATAGGAGTCCGAGAAAGAAATCCATGGTAATGAGCTCCCACTTCCAATTCGGTATCTCCAGTCTCTGAATCAACCTCCCAACTTCTGATGTTCATACTTAACATGTTGACAATTCAAACACCAAGAGACATAAGCAATGATATCTTCCTTCATTCTCTGCCACCAATAGTGTTGTTTCAAGTCATGGTACATCTTTGTGACACCTGGGTGAATGGAATAACGCGAGTTGTGAGCTTTCTCAAGGATCAAATCACTCAACAAAATAACATTTTGAACAAATATCCGACCTCTAAGGCGCATAACACCATTATCACCAATCACAACCTCCTTAGCGCCATCCCGCTGCACCTTATCCTTCAACACCAACAAGTGAGGATCATCAAATTGGGGAGCCTTGATACACTCCAAGAGAGATGATTGTGGCACAATACAAGAAAGAACACGACTAGGATCCGAAACATCCAATTTCACAAACTCAATTTTTGAAGCCTGAATATCCATGGCTAGTGGCCTCTCTACTATTGGTAAATATGCCAAACTACCCATACTCTCTGCATTCCTACTGAATGCATCAGCCACAACATTGGCCTTCCCCGAATGATATAATATAGTGATATAATAGTCTTTCAACAACTCTAACCATCTCTGCTACCGCAAATTAAGATCCTTCTACTTGAACAGATGTTGGAGACTCTGATGGGCAGTATATACCTTACAATGAACATCGTATAAATAGTGTCTCCAAATCTTCAATGTGTGAATAATGACTGTCAAGTCTAAGTCATTCTCAAGGTAATTCTTCTCATGAACCTTCAACCATCGGGATACCTAGGCAATCACCCTCCCATCCTTCATCAACACCGTGCTAAGCCTAATATGTGATGCATCACAATACACGGTGTAAGATCCTAACCCGTAGGAAATACCAACACTGCGGTTGTAGTCAATGCAATCTTGAGCTTCTGTAATCTCACCTCACACTCCTCAGGCCATCTGAAATGAGAACCCTTCTAGGTCAATCTTGTCAAATGTGAAGCAATGTACGAGAAACCCTATATAAAATGGCGATAATAACCCGCCAAACCAAGATGCTCCGAATCTTTATAGATGAAGAAGGTCTGGACCAATTCTGAACTGCCTCAATATTCTTCGGATCCACCTTGATTCCCTCACTAGGCACCATGTAGCCTAACAACACTACTGAATCAAGCCAAAACTCACACTTGGAGAATTTAGTATATATCTTTTTCTCCTTCAAAGTCTGGAGTATAATCCTCAGATGTTGCTCATAATCCTCCTGGCTGTGTAAGTTACCCATATATCATTAATGAACTCGATGAATAATAAATCAAGATACTGCTAGAATATACTATTTATCAAGTGCATAAAGACTACTTGGGCATTGGTTAGTTTGAAAGACATCACAAGAAACTCATAGTAATCATAGCGAGTCCTGAAGGGCATCTTCAGAATGTCAGAATCATGAATCTTTAACTAATGATACCCTAACCTCAAATAAATCTTTGAGAGCACCTTAGCACACTAAAGCTGATCAAATAATTCATCAATGCGTTGTAATGGATACTTGCTCTTAATTGTAACTTTTTCCAACCACCTGTAATTAATACACATCCGAATAGTACCATCCTTCTTCTTCCCAAATAGAACCGTGCACCCCAAGGTGACACACTAGTCTTGATGAATCCCTTATCAAGTAACTCCTGAAGTGTTCTTTTAATTCTTTTAACTTTGCTAGTTCCATACGATATAGAGAAATGGATATGGGATGAGTGCTCGGCACCAGATCAATACCAAAATCAATGTCCCTGCCGGGTGGCATGCCCGACAAGTTTGTAGGAAACACATTTTGGAAGCCTCTTACTACTAGAATTAACTCAATGGTAGGAGTATCATCCCTCACAAAGGCCAAATATGCCAGACATATCTTCCTAACCATCCTAGGCAACTATAGCATCTCCAATATAATTGTCTTAGCATGACAATCTAGGATAGCGTGACAAAGTGACAACCAATCCATGCCTAAATTAACATCATAATCAACCATGCTAAGCAGTAAAAGATCAACTCTCGTCTCTAATCCCCAAATAGTCACCATAAATGACTACTATATACGGTCCATAATAATAGAATCTCCCACTGGCATAGATACATGAACATGAGTAACTAAAGAATCAGAAAGCATACCCAAATAACGAGCAAAGTACAATGATGCATATGAATTAGTGGAACCGGGATAAAATAATACTAAATCATCCTTGTTACATACCAAAACAATACATATGATCATATCGTCTGAAGAAACTATCTCTGGCCTGGCGGTAAATGCATAGCATCCAGCTTGACCACCACGTGTCTGACCTCATCCTCTAGGGTGACCTCAACCCCAAGCTAGTTGAGCGGGTGGTGTAGAAATTGGTGTAGGGGTCATAGATTGGCCTACCTCCTGTACTAGACCTCCATAATACCGGGTACAATATTTCCTCACATGCCCCAACATTCCACAATAATGACAACCTCGAGCCGAAAATGATGATAGGGCATGAATCGGACCTTGAGAATTATAATAGCCACTGGAAGAACCTGGTACTGACGAACCCTGAATCGATGGAGAAAGGTTTGATCTCTAAGCTAGGATTGCACTGAAAGATGACTTAACTGGACGAGTGTTGTAAAAACTATGGCTAGCTAATGCATTACAAGGAACCTGACGAGCCATCTGAGCGAGCCTGTAAAGACAACCTCTATTGTGATATGAATGACCTCCAGATGAGGTACCACTGAAACCACCTGAAACATAGAGCCTCTTTCCCTCCTTCTCCTCGTGCTCAAGCCTTCGAACTGACTACATGCACTAACAATCTCGACCACCCAGTCAAATCTAGTATCCATCTATGCCTCTTCATCCAAATTGTAACGTAAACAATAGTTGAGGCCATCAATGAACCTCATAATCCTCTCTCTCTCTCTCTCTCTCTCTCTCTCTCTCTCTCTCTCTCTCTCTCTCTCTCTCGGTTGGAACCAATCATATACCTGATGGGCTAAATCCACAAACCTCATCTCATACTCAGTCACAGTTGTTGATACCCAATTTTGTCCTTATATTTTATAAAAAAAAAATATTTATTTTGCATTATTACCCCATTTAAAAGATTCATACAAGTATTTTCTATATTTTTCATAATTTTTAAAGCTTTAAAATTGATTTTTCTTGCATTTATATTGTTCGAATATTTATTAATTATTCTTTCAAATTATTTTGTGATGACTCAATAATCCAAATTTATTATTTACACCCACATGTATGTTTTGTAATATTTTACTTCATTTTATATAAATACATTTGTATTTTAAGCTATTTACACAACTTTTGCAATAATAGCCTATATTGTATACATAATTATATTTATTATATTATTTATCCTAAAATAGCATTTTTTATATTTTTTTATAATGTTAGGCTATTATTTTTAATTTTTTATGGCATAAGTTGTACTCTATTAATTATTTATATAAATTATTTTTAATTGATTTTGTATATTTAATTTATAGCCCAATACAAGGCTAATTACAGACCAAACCAGGCCCAAAACACTTGGACCATTCCATTTAACACTTCAGCAACCCAAACCAAATGACATCTTTGTTTAACCAGGTCATGACCCGTCTCACAACCCGCCCCGCTTCCCTTTCGATCCTGGTCGTTGATCTTAAATGATCAACGGCCCACAACAACCCTTCCTCTCTCTTTATAACCCTCGCCCCAAACCTTAAAGACTAACTTCCATGCCCAGCCACCTCTGTTTTATCTCATCTCTCCACTCTCACACTAAACTCTAGCCATGGAGATTCTCCCTTATTCCTTCTATGTACGCGTTCATACATGAATTCAACTTACCTTTTTTGCTATTATCACTCATTTAAGGTAACTTTCGTTACCATTACACTTTCCTTCCATGTATAAGGGAGTTTTTCCATTTAAAGTGACATTATTTGAAATCGGATTATTTATTTATTTAGAGTTGCCACTTGGGATATGATTGGCTTTTGGTGTCCCAAGTCACCGGTTTTACTTGAATCCCAAATCGAGGAAACTTTCGACTTACCAATTGGAGTCTGCGAACCAGAAATTCTGTTGACCCGAGGGAAGGTGTTAGGCACCTTCGGATCCCGTGGTTCTAGCACGGTAGTTTAAATTATTATAAATGGCTAAAATATGATTTTATACATGTTATCCTATAGTGAAATTTAAAAATTGTTTACCTCTTTAATTAAGAATTTTTAAAAAAGTGAATGTCGTTTAAAAAATATATTTTTGGATCACGTCACATGAATTGCACCCGGATCCTCGACACATTCTTAGTCAACATTTTTGGATTTGTATTTGGGTTGCATGAAATGCACACCCATGTTTAAGAAGTTAAGATTATTAAAAGCGCGCCTAAAGCGACTAACGGGTTATTATCTTTGTGGAGGGCCGTGAAATTCGCTAAATGACACGCCCCGAATTTTAAGTATTTTTAATTAAGCATTTAATGAGGGCCCGCAATTTATATATTTTTTTTTGGCGAGGCTCATGTCAATTTTATTATTTAAAGGTCGACCTAAAGCGAACTAAGATTTTCTAATCATTTTTGTCTCTAAAAAGAGCCTAATTAATTTGCATTTATAAATTCGGGCCTCGAGTTCAAGTCCGAATTCAAACAAAAGGGAGGACCCTCTTAATTTGGACCCGCTACCTAACTCAAGAACCTAAATTTATATTTTCCAATTATTTCCCCATATTCCTAATAATTTTTAAAGAGTTTTTTTTACTTCTAACAATGTTTTTGGGCCTTAAAGGTTTGGCCCAGTTTTAATATATGAATCTGCCATGTTGCTCAATTTGAAGAAATCGGGCCCAATAGTCCAACCATTAAGGTCTACCCATCGATCTGGGCCTACCTTGATTTGCCTTCTTACTCGTTTTACTTATTTAGCCTAACACGCTAAATATTAACAGTAATTAACCAATTCCAAATATAAGCTAAAACACATAGTGGTTAATAGGATGAATATACCAAAAACACAATGAACTGTTGGACATTAATACTGAATTTCTGAATTTTACATGTTCACAATCTCTGATTTTCTAGGTGACGCTTACTAATAACATGGAAATATACCTATATTTTATTTGTTAATGAGCTACTATAAACAATTTAATCTGCATCAATGTAACTAGAGTTAATCTTCTTCTTCATTATGACAGTCAAGCTATAATAAAATACAATTAATCTAGAGTTTATCACAGCTGTAATCTTAAGGTATCATGACTAAATCATACAAACATGCTGAAATAGTCCAAAACAATCTACTAATTATAATTTACACAATTATCTATTGTCAATTCACAGCCTTTCAAGGCTTGTAATTAAAACTAGTGTTAAAGTCTAATTGTACAGTCCCTACAAGCTCATTAATATGACTAAACTATTTTCAAACAACACTAATTATGATGAACCATATAGTCAAAGTTCAGAAATGTAAAATGAAAATAAAACTACTTTAAAAACATCAGCAAAATACTATTTTAAAACGACAACAGAACCATCAGAACAGTTAGCAACAAATGAAACTGCTACTTCATTTCATTTTCTCAGCCGGTAATCTACACGAAGTTCAGAACATGTACCTGGAATTAAGACAAAAGGAAGAGGAAAATAGGATCAGCAACGACAATGATCAGTCAGCAATGATAAATCAACAACAACACAGCCATGAAATCACTCGAAAGAAAAAATTATGTCACTACGACTCAGGAGTGAAGACCAATGGATAGCGTCCAATAAAATGATAAAAAAAACAGCCTTAATTGATCTCAAACACACTTGACATTAACCTAGGAAACTTCAGCAATCAAACCCAAGCTAAAAGATGCACATTAATCACTACAACTGGAAATTAACCTAAGTATTTCAATAGGACAGTATTTTTGGAGTTTTGCTAGTTTTTTTTTTTTTGGTTTTTAGGGAAATTTTAGATCTAAAAATGAAGGTTTCAGCTACTGGAGTTCAGATTTGAACTTCTTTTAATTTTGAACTTCAAATTTGAGATTCGGCTTTGGAAGAAAAGGAATTTGAGAGGGAATTATCAGCTGAAAAGGATTTGGGAATTTTTCAGAGGTATAAAACTTTAGGAATTTTTCCAAAGGGTAAAAAACTTATTTATCAAGGCACTAGGCCTCCCTTTTATAGGCAAGAATAAGGGCAAAAGATTCTGGAAGTGTTTACTCATTGCCTCCCCCCCCCCTCCCCTTTATTTTTAGAAATTGCATATTAATCCTAAAGTTATGGCTTGTTGCCCAAGTTACTTCATTAAGAATGCAGAAACTTACAGTAAGTCCCCCTTCTAGAAGGCCTAGGGTGTCCTAGCTTTGTTTTTTACCTACGGTCTACCTATACTACCCTTATTTTGGTTATTAAATTACTAATCCTTAACAAACCAGCCCATTTTGTATGCCCAAACTACTCTTGATTGTCCCTGAAATTATTAACCCAACCAAACCCCATATGCCTTAGTTAAAATTCAACTATAGTTAATTGAAGGCTAAGTTATTCAGCTATATCCAAACCTTAAGCCTAATTAAATTGCAGATGAACACTAAAGTGAAAAACAATTAAAACTAAACTAAATAAACTAACATAAATATTAATTCAATCAAACAAAATCAAACAACAACCAAAACTGATTTGAAACACAAAATTAGACTAACTAAGAAACAAAAGCTAACAAGAAATCCAACTAATGCTTAACCAATCGAAATTAAAACTAACACCTAAACGGAATCAAATCAAGACTAAAATAAAATCTAACTACACTACAATTCGAATCCATCAAAACAAAAATATCAAAATTACTAAAATTCAGAAAAAATTTACAATCAAAAATTAAATCGAAATACACTAACATCAAAGTTACTGAAATAAAAAACAGAACAAGAAAAAATCAAAAATTAAACTAACATGAAACAATTACTGAAATTCAAATCAAATTGGAACAAAAAACAAACAATTACACTGGATGAACACAAACGCATATGTATATAAAAAAGGAAGAAGGAAATTAAGAAACTCATTGTTTTTTGGTTTTAAAGCATGAACTTGAAATTGGCCCCAAAAATGATATTATATGGTTATTCTATGTCAAATAAGAATATAATTTCACTTTCAGGGCCATTAAACACTGGTAATTGTCATATCTTGAATGTAGATTCGGAATTTGAGACAGTCTGAGCGCCTTTGACAGAAACTAATGCCATGCTAGGCATGAAGGAGGCAGGAGGATTATTGAGTGTAGTTTTGACGTGATTTGGAGGTATTAGGGTTTAGGTCAGGATTTCGATTTGAAATTTTAGGGATTTGGTGGTGATTGGAGGGAATCTAAGGCCGGATTCATAAAGAGAAGAGTGAGAGGAACACATGGTGTTAATTTGATGGGTTTTGGAGCAAGTAGGGATTTAAGCCAGAATTTAGATCTAAAATTTGAGAAAATCGGCTTGGATTTGAGGGATGGGATTTGGGGATTTGGAAAGAGGAGAGGGAGAGGATTTAGGGGTGTAATTTTGCGCAGATTTGGAGCATCGCCGTCGAAGGAGGCGATTTTCGACCGCGGCGGACGGCGGAGGAACGATGGATTGACGGTGGGTAGCGGTGGGGGATAGTGGTGTTACAGGGGGTACGATAAAGAGGGTCCAGTCTAGGGTTAAATGTAGAAATTCAGACAGTTTTATGTTAATTCAAGATCGACTCAAGACCGGTGGATTAGGGAGGATGAACGACTTGGATTGATTGGCTATAAACGATATCGTTTTGGGCGTCTCTGGACCAGGTAAGGGTGTGGGTTTGGGCTAAACAGACGGGTGGACGTTTGGGCTGGCTGCTCATTTCAGAGCTGGCCCAAATTTCTTCATTCACCTATTTTCTTTCTTTTCCTCTTTTATTGTTTATTTATTCCATTTATTTTCTTTGCAAAATTAACAAAACCTAATTTAAATCCCAAAAATTAATTTCCAAAGATAAACTTAATGCTAATTTTTTAAGAGAAAAATTAAGCAAAAAAATGTAAAAGATTTATATATTTTTTTTGGTATTTTTCTCTTATTTTAGTAATATTAATTAACTAGTAAAAACTAAAAATATAAAATCAAATTCTAAATGCGAATGCACTTTTTTTTGTAATTTTTGGTGAATTATGACACCTAAAAGGCACATAAAAATACAAATAAGGCATAAAATCATGCAATTAATTCAAATAATAAAGAAAAATTCTAATTCTAAGAAATTTATAGGAGTAATTTAAGTGTGGCAAAAATCACGTGCTCACAACTGTCCCTATTTGCTCGAAGACATGAAGGATTTTCGGGCAAAGATAAATGATCACCATGAAGGATTTTTGCCTGCTCCGCACTCCATGAGAAGCATTTTGAAAAACCGTCTGACTGAACCCCGCTTCAAAGGTTGCCTACATATCCTTGGCTATAAAGGAATCAGGTCAGTGTAGTTCTGGAAAGTTTGGTAGCTGGGACTACTAGGGGATGTGATTGTCACTGCTGTTGCTGTTGCGACTTCTTGTTGGCCTCCTCATTACAGCAAAAGGAAAATCAAAGCTAAGCTAGCTATTCCTATCAATTATGAGTTACAAGATTCCTATATATAATTCTTTCGAGACTTGATCTTAAGTCTTAGCTGATTTGGCTATGGACTTCGATTTGAATCTTGATGCTCGCAAGTTGTAGGTGTTTACTTCTTTATGCAACCTTGAGTCAAAACAAGATCAACAGAGCTTGTGACTTCAAAAAGATTTTGAGCGATCTGCACCATTACTTTCTTCACATTTGAGTTCATTTCTTTTTGTTCTTTTATTCTATTCTTGATTATGGATTGAGATTTATTCCATTGGTCATCTCACACCTTGTGTCTTGAGGTCGACCTGCTTAAGCTACCAAAACAAACAAACAAACGAAATTTTCTGCCCCAGATTTCACTAGGAAAATTTTGTGAGTTAGTTGTGACACATATCTAAGCAATCGAATCAGGATTGTGTAAGGAGATCCTTGGTTTTTGGCCGGGATTTGGAAAGAAAAAGCTCCTTGGTTTTTTGGCCGGGAGATCCTCGATTTTTTGGCCAAGATTTGGAAAAAAAAAACTCCTTGGTTTTTTGGCCGGGAGATCCTCAATTTTTTGGCCAGGATTTGGAAAAAAAAGCTCTTCGGTTTTTTGGCCGAGAGATCCTCGGTTTTTTGGCCGGGATTTGGGAAGAAAAATCTCCTCGATTTTTTAGCCAGGAGATCCTCGGTTTTTTTGTTGGGATTTGTAAGGAAAAAGGCTCTTCGATTTTTAGCCGATATCCTTGGTTTTTTGGCCGGGATTTGGAAAGAAAAAGCTCTTCGGTTTTTTGGCCAGGATTTGGAAAGAAAAAGTTCTTCAGTTTTTTGGACGGGATTTGGAAAGAAGAAGCTCCTCAATTTTTTGGCCAACAGATCCTCGGCTTTTGGCCGGGATTTGAAAAGAAAAATATCCTCGGTTTTTTTCCGGGAGATCCTCGATTTTTTGGCCGGGATTTGGAAAGAAAAAGCTCCTCGGTTTTTTGGCCGGGATTTGGAAAGAAAAAGCTCCTCAGTCTTTTGGCCGGGAGATCCTCGATTTTTTGGCCGGGATTTGGAAAGAAGATGCTCCTAGGTTTTTTGGCCAGGAGATCCTGGGCTTTTGGCCGGGAATTGGAAAGAAAAAGCTCCTCGGTTTTTTGGCCGAGATTTGGAAAGAAAAAGCTGCTCGGTTTTTTGGCCGGGAGATCCTCGATTTTTGTCCGGGATTTGGAAAGAAAAGGCTCCTAGGTTTTTTTTGGCTGGGAGATCCTCAGTTTTTGTCCGGGATTTGGAAAGAAAAGGCTCCTAGGTTTTTTTCGGCTGGGAGATCCTCGGTTTTTTGGCGGGGATATCCTCGGTTTTTTGGCCGAGAAAGAAAAAGCTCTTCGCTACCATGGCTTGTTTTTCTTTTGGGGTTTTCATTTTCATTTCTTTTCTTCTTCTTCTTTTTATTTTTTTTTATATGTTTTCCTTTTTATTTATCCAAACGCATGAAAGAATTTAGGGGGGAAACTTCCTTTTTGGTCGTTCTCCTGCTGCAAAGCTGTTTTAGCGCTTGCGCATTTCATTTCTTTTGGATTGCACCTGCTTTCTTGCATGGTTGCTTTGATTTCACCTATTTTCAACAAAGAACAATTTGTTAGTTTGAAACTGTGGTTGGTTTTGTGGCCTTGATCATCCCAATTGCTTGATCCCGACCCCCTTTCCGTTGAGAATTTTGCTGCTTGTTGGCCTTAAAGGTGAATCTCTTTTCAAACTGAACGGGTTCAACTTAGGGTTTCATTATGACCCGCCCGTGTGGGATCCGACCTTTGCACTTTATTCTTCCCTTGGGACCTTTGCCTTTGACTTCCCTTTTTTTTCAAATGTCTTTACTTTGAAACCATCAACCCCTATGGTCAGTCGGGATTTGCCTGACGCACCCGTTGAGGCTGGGTATTTTCTTCGGCTCTTTGTAGGCGGAGCCCTATAGAACCAGTCTTGTCACCTTTTCTTTGTAACAGTTACGGAATCAGAGTGAAGCCGAAAGGGATTCAAAGAAAAGTATGAAAAAGGCAAGCATATGAGTTTAAAGAGAAGCGTCCCTTTTAGGGGAAAAGAAGGACTTATCTGGGGTGCATGCCGTCTTCAAATGAACATGACATGCATCTTGGACTGGACGCCCGACCTACACAAACTTTCCAACTTCTCGTAAACCCATCGATCCGCATTTCAAAACCAAGGAACCTTGTCAGGACTCTTTTAGTGATGGGATGTCTTCTTTTCGGCTGATAGCACCCTTTGAGGGTTTTCGCCAATCGACCTCCCTCATTTCTCTTCTCACCGTCGCCAGATAGTGCTCTTTGCGAGTTTTCACTAGGATGACTCTCTCATTTTCATTTTCTCTACTCACCATAGCCTTATGGTGCCCGAAGGTTTTCACCGATAAAACACTCTCATTTTATTTCTCTCAATTTGAATTGCATCAGATTCCAACAATGACGTTTGCTACTTCCCTGCCTTTGCCAGACTTGGACAAGGTTTTTGAGGTAAAAGGATTTTAGGCGGAACTACAACTTTGGAACCATTTTGGCGGATTCACGGCCGAACCATTATATCATCTGCCCCAGTTTCAATTTTTGGGGGATTTGGGATTTTTGTTTTGGTGTGACTGAACCTCAGGGAGAGACTGCCTACTTATCATTTCGGAATCAAGTCAAACGTAGTTCGGGAAAATAATTTTGTTTTGTTTTGTTTTTTTTTGTTTATCTTCTCTTTCTTTTTCTTCTTTTTCTTTTTTTTTTCTTTTCTTTTTGTACTTTCGGGTTCCAAAGAGGGTAGCCAAAGAAGGGTAACCAGCTCAAGGGGTTTACGAAGGATTGATAGTGTTTGGGGTAGCGAGAAGGAAAGCCTTCGTGATCTCAATTACACAAAATCCATCAAAACAGGAGGCCTGGACATAATACCTTTTGACTTCATCTGCATTGACTGCTGTTTCAGGATCATTTCCTTCGATGTCTCCCAGATACAGTGCTCCCCTTGGAAATATCTTCCGGATTATGTATGGACCTTTCAAATTAGGAGCAAACATCCCTTTTGCTTCCCGGTGATGAGGAAGAATGTGCCTGAGCACGAGCTGTCCTACTTCAAAATTCCTAGGATGCACTTTTTTGTTATAGTCGCGGGCCATTCTTTGTTGGTACAACTGCCTGTGGCAAACTACGGCCATCTGGTTTTCATCAATTAATGACAATTGCTCTAACCGGGTTTTAACCCACTCACTGTCCTCAATTTCTGCTTCAATAATTATGCGAAGCAAAAGGATTTCTACTTCCACGGGTATGACTGCTTTAGTTTTGTAAACCAACAAGTACGGGGTCGCTCCAATTGATATACGTACTGTGGTATGATACTCGAGTAATGCAAAAGGAAACTTTTCATGCCACTGCCTAAAGCTTTGAATCATCTTTCTCAAAATCTTCTTGGTGATCTTATTCGTTGCTTCAACGACACCATTGGCTTTTGGCCGATAAGGAGTAGAGTTTCTGCGTGTTATCTTGAATTGTTCACATACTTCCCCCATCAACAACTGTTCAAATTCACAGCATTGTAGGTAATGATGGTTGCAGGGATGCCAAAGCGGCAAATGAGATTGGAGTGCACAAAGTCTACCACAACTTTCTTAGTGACTGACTTGAGTGTTATGGCTTCAACCCATTTTGTGAAATAATCGATTGCGACCAATACGAATCTATGCCCATTTGAAGCTTTCGGCTCGATCAGCCCAATGACATCCATACCCCAGGCAACAAACGGCTAAGGTGCTGACATCGGATGAAGCTCTATTGGAGGTGCATGAATCAAATCACCGTGTACCTAACATTGATGGAATTTCCGAACAAAGCTTAAGCAATCCTTTTCCATGGTTATCCAATAATACCCTACTCACAGAATTTTCTTTTCCAACACATAACCATTCATATGAGGTTCTCATACTCCTGCGTGCACTTCATGCATAATTCTTCTGGCCTCCTCAGCGTCAACACATCTTAGCAAATTGAGGTCTAGTGTCCTTTTGTACAAGACATCACCGCTTAAGAAGAAACCACTCGCATGCCGTCTAATGGTTCTCTTTTGATCTCCAGTGGCTTGCTCGGGGTATTCTTGTGTTTTTAGAAATCTTTAAATATCATGATACCAGCGTTGAATGTTGTGTTTCGCCTCGATGGGATTAAAATACTCATGCTTTTCTTTGATTTGAATCTCCATAGGGTCAATATGAGCATTACCCGGGTAAGGCAACATTGAGGCTAGAGTGGCGAGTGCATCGGCTAGTTCATTATGACACCGAAGGATATACCTAAACTCTATCGACTTGAAGCCCGTGGTAAGATCTTCCACATGTTGCCGATAAGGAATGAGCTTAACATCTCGAGTCTCCCATTCTCCCTGGGCGTTTCGTATAATCAAAAAAGAGTCCCCCATGATCACTAAATCTTAGACATCTTGGTCAATTTCCATGTTCATGCCCATGATGCAAGCTTCATACTCAGCTGTATTTTTTGTGCAGAAAAATCGGAGCCTAGCTGTAGCTGGGTAGTGCTGACCATTGGGTGATATCAAGATTGCCCCAAATGCCTACACCTTTTGCATTTACTGCTCCGTCAAAGAACATTTTCCAAGCACGAGTATCCTTAGAGATGGCTTCTATTGAATTTACCTCTTCGTCTAGGAAGTATGTGCTGAATGGTTGGTATTCCTCGTCAATCGGGTTTTCAGCCAAATGATCTGCCAACGCCTGGGCTTTCATTGTCGTGCGAGTGACGTAGACTATGTCGAATTCAGTAAGCAAGATTTGCCATTTTGCTAGTCTCCCAGTGGGCATCGGTTTTTGGAATATGTACTTCAAAGGATCCAACCTGGTTATAAGGTAGGTAGTGTGGGACTGAAGATAATGTCTCAACATTTGAGCGACCCACATCAAGGCACAACACGTTCTCTCCAACAAAGTATATTTAGCTTCATAGCCGGTGAACTTCTTACTCAGATAATAAATTACCTGCTCTTTCTTGTCAGTTATATCATGTTGCCCCAGAACACAGCCAAAAGAATTTTCCAACATTGTCAGATACCAGAAGAGAGGTCACCCAGGCTTCGATGGGACTAACACTGGAGGATTTGACAGATATTCCTTGATTTTGTCGAAATCTTCTTGACATTCAGATGTCCACTTGATGGCTGCATATTTCTTCAACAGTTTGAATATGGGCTCACATGTGGTAGTTAGTTGAGCGATGAATCGACTGATATAGTTTAACCTGCCCAATAAGCTCATCATATCCTTCTTAGTTCTTGGAGAAGGTAGATCTCAAATAGCTTTTATCTTTGTTGGAACTAACTCGATACCTCTCCTGCTGACTATGAAACCCAGGAGCTTGCCTGATGGAACTCCGAAGGCACATTTAGCTGGATTCAACTTCAAATCATACTTGCGCATCCGTTCAAAGAATTTTCTCAAATCTCGAACGTGGTCACTCTGCGTTCGGGACTTAATGATTACATCATCCGCATACACCTCTATCTCCTGGTGCATCATATCATGGAAAATGGTGGTCATGGCTCTCATATAGGTTGTACCGGCATTCTTCAGCCCAAATGGCATAAACCGATAATAGTAGGTACCCCAGGGTGTAGTGAAAGCTGTCTTCTCGACATCTTCTTCATCCATCAACACTTGGTGATATCCTGCGTAACAATCCACGAAGGACTGTATTTCATGTTTGGCACAGTTATCAACAAGGATGTGGATGTTGGGAAAAGGGAAATTGTCTTTGGGCCTTCCCTGTTCAAATCTCGGTAGTCCACACACACCCGGGTTTTCCCGTCTTTCTTTGACACAGGAACCACATTGGCTAGCCATGTATAATATCGGACCACTCGGATTACTCCCACCTTCAATTGCTTTATGGTTTATTCTTTAATTTTATTACTGATATCAATCTTAAAATTTCTTTGCTTTTTCTGAAATGGAGGACAATCGGGGTAAATTGGCAATTTGTGCACCATAGATCCACACTCAGTCCTGACGTGTCATCATACGACCAAGCAAACACATCTTTAAACTCAAACATGAGTTGGATTATGGCATCTCGAGTTTTCTCATCTGTGTGAATGCTTATTTTGGTTTCCCTTATTTCTTCGGCTGTTACCAAATTAACCGATTCAATGTCATTCAGAGTTAGCTTAGGTTTGTTCTAAAATTGTTCCAATTCTTGGTTTATTTCCCTAAAAGCCTCTTCTTCATCATATTCTAGTTCTTGATTCATTATTTCACAGTTGGACAACGTGTTTGAGTCTGGGCATGAAGTCCACAGGCATGCCATGTTATTTAAAGTCGCATTATTATAACTGAAAAAAGTAGATGAAAAGGGAAAATAACAAAAATCAGAAAAATAAAGAGAAAATGGACGATGAAATATTTATTTTATTTCTTGGAATTTGGAAAGATAACAGGGTTTACATTCATGAATTTAAAAGACAAGAAACTAAAAGAAACATCCAAGTTACACCCTGAAACAACTCGAGATGCAGAAAAGGCGATAGGGCTAGTCTACCGGGCATATCCTTCCAATTTTGGAGTTTAGCATTCGGTCCCATGTAGAGCACCTCAACTTTTCTAGTCCCTTCCCTTGGCTGGACCATGTTAGTTTAATAAAGCATTTTCCTCATAGATCCACAGATATCTTCTATTTCCTTAGCAGTGAAGACCTCATCGTTTTTTTCTTCGCCATACTTAGGCTTGACAAAGGTCTCATACAGATATGTCAATGGTTGCGGTAGAACCCATCCTTCCTTCTTCTTTTTTTCGGCCCATTTCTCATCATCTGGGGTAGGGTGGAAGCCTATCCCAAAATACTTTTCTACTATGGTTAGAGTTACCGGCTCGGATACTCCTTGCAAAGCTTTTCCCAACCCTTTTGCTTGAAACAATGTCTAATCAGTTATTTGGCCACCATGATTGAAGCATTAGACAGGAAAGGTTGGGGGCACGGATGTCACTCCTCATGCTGGTCAGCTACCACAATTTTAAAGGCTTGATAGACAATATGCTCACTTCCCTCCCTCGCCTCAAAGCATGGGATAGATGGGTCACAATAAATGGACCGATCACCTTCCCTGTGGACCACGATCTCCTAATCTTCATACTCAAATTTCAACATCTGGTGGAGGGTAGAGGGCACAACTCTTGCAGCATGGATCCAAGGCCTTCCTAGAAGAAAATTGTAAAATGTATCCATGTCTAATACCTGGAAAGTTACCTCAAAATCTACCGGGCCTATGGTTAATATAAAATCAATTTCACCGATGGTATCCCTCTTAACACCGTCAAAAGCTCTCACACAAATGTTATTCGGACAAATCCTTACCGTCCATATTTCCATTCCTTGAAAAGTAGATAGTGGGCATATGTCAACCCCCGAGCCTCCATCCACCATAACCCGATTAACGTATTAACCCTCACATTTGACAGTCAGGTGCAAGGATTTATTGTGAGAAGCTCCCTCTGGAGGCAAATCATTTTGTCTTAAAGAGAGTTGATTGACGGCAAAAAATCTTTCCGCCATTCTTTCAAGTTGTTCAACTGTCATTTCTATTGGCACATATGCCTCATTCATGGTTTTCTTAAGAATCTTCTGATGCTCTGAGGATTTTGTCACTAATGACAAAAGTGACACTTGCTCAGGATATTTCCTCAATTGGTCCACCGTTTCATAATCCGGCATCTTCATTTTTTGAATAATGTCCTCTGCTTCTTCAGCGTTCACCGGCTTCTTAGATGGAAAACGCTTTCGTGTGGTGTTGTTTACCTTTTGTACATTTGAATATTTTTGAATAGGGACTGTTCCTGGAAGTTCACCCAAAATTTCCTTGCCTTTATATGTAACCACTATTTGTTGGTAGTTCCATGGCACTGCAGAGGGGTTGGTCATTGGATTCTGTGGTGCGCGTCCAATAACCACTGGCTCACTCAGCCTAGGCAGTTTAATTGTCCCCCGCACCACATAGGCCCCTTTCGGCACATACATCTGTGTCCCCTTTTTCACTTCATACTTCCTCGGACTGCTCAAAACTAGTGGTTTCTCTTGGTGACCTCACGGAACATAAAAAAACCCCGTTTCTAGGAGGCACCGGCTCTGCTTTTGTCTCAGTTTTCTTTTCAGGCTCAATTTTGACAACTTTATTCTTCTTCTCCCTTTTTTCCTACTTCAGGGTTGCCCTGGGCTTCCTTTCGGTATCAGCAATAGCAATTATAGCTTTCAGGGCTAGATCAAATTCCCGGTCTTTACATATCATATCGATTACCGGCCCATTGTTGTGAGCGGGCAAAGGGTTATTGGTAACATTTGAGGCTTCTTCATCCCTCAACACTATTTTCCCTTGTTCGATCAAATCTTCCACAATTTTTTTCAATGTCCAGCAGTTGTCAATATTGTGCCCCTTCAGCTCCTGAATGATAGGCACAATGGACACCCCGTTGATAGGCTGAAGATTCTGCGTTCGGCCTGTTTTGGGGAATAGGTTGTAGTAGGTTCATATGGACGAGCTTCAGGAACAGACTAGAGTAGGGTTCACTAATCGGGGTAAAATTTGGTCATCTAGGTGGTTCCCGAGGGCGGAAGTTATTTTGTGGTGGTCGAGGATTATATTGGTTTTGGTAAGGAGGCTGGTTTCTTTGGAATGGGGGTGGATTTCGGTTAGTTTGTGGTTGCGGTCAGCCGAAAGGTTGAGCATTGATGACCGCATAAGGTTGAGGAGAATACATCATATATGTGTGAAGGTAATAGTGCTGAGGGGCTCTTTCTGAGAACACCGGTCTAAGAGACCGGTACCTTCTTCCTCCCGATGCTGCCATCACCGTTTCTTCTTTCTTTTTTCCCTTAGCCATTCCTCTAGACCCGCCTTGGATGGCTTGGGAGTTTGCTCTTATGGCCGACTGGCTTAAGATTCTGCCCGTTTTAGCCTATTTTCCACCATTTCTCCGATTTTTATTGCCTCTGCAAAGGGCTTACCCATGGAGGACATCATATTTTGAAAGTATTCTGCTTCTTGGGCCTGCAGGAAAACAGTGACCATCTCCACCTCATCCATTGGAGGCTTCACCCTTGACGACTGCTCACGCCACTTAATTGGATATTTGCGGAAGCTTTCTAAGGGCTTTTTCTTTAGATTCGCCAAAGAATTCCTGTCTGGTGCAATGTCTATATTGTATTGAAATTGTCGAACAAAGTCTCGGTTTTGATCATCCCAAATATGACAATGCGAGACATCCTGATCCATATACCACTCTGAAGCGATACCAATTAAGCTTTCCCCGAAATATGCCATCAACAGTTCTTCTTTGCCACCTGCCCCCGTAACCGATTGCAATAATTCTTCAAATGAGCAATGGGGTCGCCGCGTCCATCATACTTTTCAAATTTTGGTTTTTTGAACCCTAACGACAAATGTACATGCGGGAACATACACAAGTCTGTATAAGAGACGTTCTTCTACCCGCTCAAGCCTTACATATTTTTCAAGCTTTGCTCGAGGATTCTCATTCTCTTTGAAACTTCATCCTGCTCTGGGGCCTTGAGGGTCTTGTTCTGCCCCGGTGTAAGCTCATATGGTGGCTGAGAGTAGGTGTATTGAGGATAATGAGGAGGGTCAGCCAGACAGACGTGATTCTGGAATGTGAAGACCGAGGGGTCAAGATCATCCTTCGGTAGCGATGGTTGTGTTATTGCAGAGGATGGAGGGGCTATAAAGATGTTGGGAGCAATCCCAGATGGGAACACTTGGGGGTGAGCCTCAAAAGGGTGTTCCGAAGAAGTTAGCAGTCATAATAGGTTGCCCTAGAGGAATATTTGGGCGGTTGATGGGGACAGTGGTAATCCCTCCAGATCTAGGGAATAACTCTAGGAATCCGGGGATGGTGCTTGGGGGTTCCTTTCCGTTGTTCCAAGCATCCCATATTTCCATCAATCGCAGGTGCAGGATCCGATTTTCTTCAGCTGTAAGGGATTCAGAGGCCGGGACCCCCGAGATGGGGTTGTCTTCGGGCATGGGGATTGCAGGCAGAGTCATTTCAGATGACATCTCTGTATTTCCTTTGGATCTGGTGAAATATCAATGCGAGGCCAGCTTACCACAAACCAACCACTGTTTCTTAAATACTCGGTTGGAAATTGACAGCAACAACGGTTAGTGTGAAACAAATAACGGATAGGTAAACGCACATTGGAGTGTGATGCACCTATACAGTTAAATGAATATCTACATGTTTGCTACGGTTGCATGCGTCATCCCGATTTTTTTATTGTTCCTTTCGCTTTTCTTTCTCTTTTTGGTTTGCTTTCTCTCATTTTCTTTTCCCTCTACTTTATTTATTTTCTTTTCCTTTGGCCATGGGTTTTCACTCAATGCCTAATTGTCTTCCTTTGTGTTTCTTTTCTCCCTTGTTTTTCCTTTTACTTATTTTCCTCGTATTTATCTTTTTCTTAGGATTACAGTCGAATCTTATGTAAATTGCCTACGTATCATGACCCCGCATGAATCAGACCAAGCGTAGTTCTGCAAATAAGGTAAATAAGCTAACTCTTTTTTTTTTGACATTTTGAAAGAAATGCTTTAAAAGGAAAAGGGAAATATTTTTTATTTATTTTTGTTTTTGTTTGTTTGAAAGAAAGACTTCTAAAAATTTCTTTTCTTTTTATTGGAACTTTGGGAATTTTAGAAGTAAAAAGAAATATTTTTGTTTGAATTTTCATTTATTTTCTCTTTCTCTAATGCGAAAGAAAAAATATTTTTTTTATTGGATTTTGAAAGTTTCCTCTTAATTTTCGAAAGAGGGACTTTTACAAAAATGTTTTGGATTTTTGAGCAAAAATATTTTTCGGACTCGATTTTTTAAAATTTGTATATATTTTTTATTTATGACAGAAAGACATCTAAGGAATATTTTAATGATTTATTTTGACCGAAAAAGAAAAAGTGGCTATTTTTTTCAAAATTTTTATTTAAGCACACAGAGATCGGTTTTGCAGATACGACCTTTCAACACTTCCGTTAGGGAGATTTTAAGGTTGTGCCTGCCAACTGTTTAAAAATGACTCAGTGTGGCTGTTCTTGAAAAAACAGCCTTCCGGCGCCCTTTTGAGGACATTCGTCTTATTTCAACAAGAATGGCATCACAACGACTTATTTACGACAAAAATTAAAATTTTGACATTTTTTGTCTATTTTTGCAAAAGGGAGATTGGACCCGATGAGGGTTGCCTACGTATCTCACATCCGGTGAGAATCAAACCAGCATAGTTCGGGAAGATTTGCCAAAATCAAAACTATTTTTGAACAACAATCTTTTCTTTTTTCAAATATTTTTCTCTTTTTCTTTGTTGTTTTTATTTTTCAAAAATCCGGCAGCATTTTGGTACTATTTGGGCATTGGGTTTTTTAAAACAAATGGTCACCCTCACTTAGTCCTAACACTGTTTATTTTTCTCTATTTTCACTCATTTAGATAAGCTGGTCAACATGCAAAGCCGAGCAAATAAATGCGCAATTAGAATGTAAGATGAATCAGGATGGTCAATTCATTTCAGGTCACCTGTCCTAGACGGACCCAACCCCTGTGTTGAGTCCCCTAAGTCAAATGCACATGATACAAACAAACGTCCTACTAGGGATCCGACATGAGTTTTTGTTCTTCTAGGTTTAAACCCTAGGTTTATTGATCTAGACCTGGCTTATCCGAGGGGACAACTCGAGCCGAGGGGGAGGCAACGTACCGGAGATACAGAAGCTCCGCCGGCTTTGCAACTTATCCAAACTCGTTCTAAATTATAAAGGACTCTAAACAGAAGAGAAGCTACACGAAGTGCACCCTTCTCCATGATGTAGAAGACTCAGAGAGAGGAAGGGATTCACGACAGTTTATATATACAATTTCAACAAATATCAAAACGGTAAAACATTTAGCACATATAGCATGGTACATGTAGGAAAATTAGAGAAGGCCAAATATGACAATTATACTAAGCTCGAATTCTTGAACCCTGAATCGAAATTCTGGGTTCGTTTCCCCAGCAGAGTCGCCAGAGTTGTCACACCTCCTTTTTTACACACCTACCCCGAAGGATAATGTATAAGAGAGTTTTTCCATTTAAAGTGACATTATTCGAAATGGGATTAATTATTTATTTAGAGTCTCCACTAGGGATAGGATTGGCTTTTGGTGTCCCAAGTCACCGGTTTAATTTGAATCCCAAATCGAGAAAACTTTCAACTTCCCAATTAGAGTTTGCGAATCAGAAATTCTAAATAAGGAATTATGTTGACCCGAGGGAAGGTGTGAGGTGCCCCCGGATCCCGTGGTTCTAGCACGGTCACTTAAATTATTATAAATGGCTAAAATCTAATTTTTATACATGTTATCCTATAGTGCAATTTAAAAATTATTTACGGCTTTAATTTAAAAAATTTTAAAAAGTGAACGTCGTTTAAAAAATATATTTTTGGATCACGTCAAATGAAATGCACCCGGATCCTCGACACATTTTTAGTCAACGTTTTTGGATTTGGATTTGGATTTGGATTGCATGAAATGCACACTCGTGTTTAAGAAGGTAAGATTATTAAAAGAGCGTCTAAAGAGACTAACGGGCTATTATCTTTGCGTAGGGCAGTGAAATTCGCTAAATGGCGTGCCCCGAATTCTAAGTATTTTTAATTAATCATTTAATGAGGGCTCCACGATTTATGCATTTTTTTGCGAGGCTCGTCTCAATTTTATTATTTAAAGGACAACCTAAAGCGAACTAAGATTTTCTAATCAATTTTGTCTCTAAAAAGGGCCTAATTAATTTGCATTTATAAATTCAGGCCTCGAGTTCAAGTCTGAATTCAAACAAAAGGGAGGACCCTCTTAGTTTGGACCCGCTACCTAACTCGAGAACCTAAATTTATAATTTTCAATTAATTTCCCATATTCCTAATGTAATTTTTAAAGAGTTTTTGACTTCTAACAATTTTTTTGGGCCTTAAATGTTTGGCCCAGTTTTAATATATGAATCTGCCATGTTGCTCAATTTGAAGAAATCGGGCCCAATAGTCCAATCATTAAGGTCTACTCAGCGATTTGGGCCTGCCTTGATTTGCCTTTTTACTCTTTTTACTTATTTAGCCTAACAACCTAAATATTAAAAGTAATTAACCAATTCCAAATATAAGCTAAAACACATAATGGTTAATAGGATGAATATACAAAAAACACAATGAATTGTTGGACATTAATCCTGAATTTCTGAATTTTACCTGTTTACAATATCTGATTTTCTAGGTGTTGCTTACTAATAACATGGAAATAGACCTGTATTTTATTTGTTAACGAGCTACTATAAACAATTTAATCTGCATCAATGTAACTCTAACAATGTTTATTCATTATGATAGTCAAGCTATACTAAAATGCAATTAATCTAGAGTTTATCACTGTTGTAATCTTAGGGTATCATGATTAAATCATACAAACATGCTGAAATAGTCCAAAACAATCTAATAATTCTAATTCACACAATTATCTACTGTCAATTCACAGCCTCACAGAGCTTGTAATTAAAACTAGTGTTAAAGTCTAATTGTACAGTCCCAACAAGCTCGTTAATATGACTAAACTATTGTCAAAAAACACTAATTATGATGAACCATACAGTCACAATTCAGAAATGTAAAATGAAAATAAAACTACTTTAAAAACTACAGAAGAATACTATTTTAAAACGACAACAGAACCATCCGAACAGTTCTCAACAAATGAAACTACAACTTTATTCCATTTTCTCAGTTGGTAATCTACACGAAGTTCAGAACATGTACTTGGAATTAAGACAAAAGGAAGAGGAAAATAGTATCAGCAACGGCAATGATCAGTCAGCAATGATAAATCAACATCAACACAGCCAGAAAATCACTCGAAAGCCAAAATTATATCACTACGACTCAGGAGTGAAGACCAATGGATATCGTCCAATAAATTGATTATAAAAACAGCCTTAGTGGAGCTCAAACACACTTGACATTAACCTAGGAAACTTCAGAAACAACTTCAGCAATCAAACCCCAAGCTAAAAGATGCACATTAATCACTACAACTGGAAATTAACCTAAGTATTTAAATAGGACAGTATTTTTGGAGTTTTTGGAGTTTTGCTAGTTTTTTTTTGGTTTTTCTGGTAATTTTAGATCTAAAAATGAAGGTTTATGCTCCTGGAGTTCAGATTTTAACTTCTTTTAATTTTGAACTTCAAATTTGAGATTCAGCTTTGGAAGAAAAGGAATTTGAGAGGGAATTATCAGCTGAAAAGGATTTGGGAATTTTTCAGAAGTCTAAAACTTTGGGAATTTTTCCAGAGGGTAAAAAAATTGTTTATCAAGGCACTAGACCTCCCTTTTATAGGCAAGAACAAGGGAAGAAGATTCTGGAAGTGTTTACTCATTTCCCCCTTTTTTATTTTTAGAAATTGCATATTAATCCTAAAGTTATGGCTTGTTGCCCAAGTTACTGCATTAAAAATGCATAAACTTATACTAAGGCCCTTTCTAGAAGGCCCTAGGGTGTCCTAGCTTTGTTTTCTACCTATACTACCCTTATTTTGGTTATAAAATTATTAATCCTTAACAAACCAGCCCATTTTGTGTGCCCAAACTACCCTTGATTGCCCCTGAAATTACTAACCCAACCAAACCTCGTTTGTCTTAGTTAGAATTCAACTATAGTTAATTGAAGGCTAAGTTATTCAGCTATATCCAAACCTTAAGCCTAATTAAATTGCATATGAACACTAAAGTAAAAAACAAATAAAACTAAACTAAATAAACGAACAGAAATTTAATTCAATCAAACAAAATCAAACAACACGCAAAACAGATTTGAAACACAAAATTAGACTAACTAATAAATAAAAGCTAACAGGAAATCAAACTAATGCTTAACCAATCGAAATTAAAACTAACACCTAAACGGAATCAAATCAAGACTAAAATAAAATCTAACTACACTACAATTCGAATCCATCAAAACAAAAATATCAAAATTACTGAAATTCAGAAATAATTTACAATCAAAAATTAAATCGAAATACACTAACATCAACGTTACTGGAAAAAAAAACACAACAAGAAAAAATAAAAAAATTAAATTAACACAAAACAATTACTGAAATTCAAATCAAATTGGAACAAAAAATAAATAATTACAATGGATGAACACAAACACACACACACACACACACAGATATATATATATATATATGAAGGAAGAAGGAAATTATGAAACTCACTGTTTTTTGGTTTTAAAGCATGAACTTGAAATTGGCCCTAAAAATGATATTATATACTTATTCTATGTCAAATAAGCATATAATTTCACTTTTGGGGCCATTAAACACTAGTAATTATCATAGCTTGAACTTAGATCCGGAATTTGAGACAGTCTGAGCAACTTTGACAGAAACTAATGCCACGCTAGGCAGAAAGGAGGTAGGAGGATTATTGAGTGTGGTTTTGAAGTGATTTGGAGGTATTAGGGTTTAGGTCGGGATTTTGATTTGAAATTTGAGGGATTTGGTAGTGCTTTGAGGGAATCTAAGGCCGGATTCGTAAAGAGAAGAGTGAAAGGAACACATGGTGTTAATTTGACGGGTTTTGGAGTAAGTAGGGTTTTAAGCCGGAATTTAGATCTAAAATTTGAGAAAATCGGCTTGGATTTGAGGGATGAGATTTAGGGATTTGGAATGAGGAGAGGGAGAGGATTTAGGGGTGTAATTTTGGGCGGATTTGGAGGCGGCGGCGATTTTCGGCCTCCGGTGGACGGCGGAGGAATGGCGGACTGACGGTGGGTAGCGGTAGGGACAGTGGTGTTACAGAGGGTACGAGGAAGGGGGTCTGGTCTAGGGTTAAATGGAGAAATTTGAACAGTTTTATGTTAATTCAAGATCGACTTAAGACCGTTGGATTAGGGCGGATGAACGGCTTGGAATGATTGGCTATAAACGATGTCGTTTTGGGCGTCTCTGGACCGGGTAAGGGTGTGGGTTTGGGCTAAACAGGCGGGAGGACGTTTGGGCTGGTTGATCATTTCAGAGCTGGCCCAAATTTCTTCATTCACCTATTTTCTTTCTTTTCCTCTTTTATTGTTTATTCAATCTATTTATTTTCTTTGCAAAATTAACAAAACCTAATTTAATTTCCAAAGAAAAACTTAATCCTAATTTTTAAGAGAAAAATTAAGCAAAAAATGTAAAAGATTGTTTTTGGTATTTTTCTCTTATTTTAGTAATATTAATTAACTAATAAAAACTAAAAATCGAATTCTAAATGTGAATGCACTATTTTTGTAATTTTTGGTGAATTATGGCACCTAAAATGCACACAAAAATACAAACAAGGCACAAAATCATGCAATTAATTCAAATAATAAAGAAAAATCCTAATTCTGAGGAATTTATAGGAGTAATTTAAGCGTGGCAAAAATCACGTGCTCACAATAGCAACTTCGATTCTCATATATCTTGCTTAGATTCTGTGGTTCTGGGTGCAATTGTGGTTCTATACACTCAAGAAGACAAAATTTCTCTTGTATATGGTATGTCTCTGGTGATTCTGTGGTGATCGGGGCTTGTGAATGATTAGCCCTAAATATGTCTCCAACAAGAGTTCAAAATTTTTACTTCCTCTATTATTTAGAGTATTCATGGGATATATTTTTTCCTTTTTCGTGTTGATTGATTATATTTCCTTCTTTGTTAATTAAATTTCTACTACTATATAAACCCCCTTCCCCGTTTCCCTTCTAAATCTTAACGATTTTCAGTTAACTGTTGCTCTTACCCTCTCACCTTCACTCATTCTACTATTTTAAACTTGATACCTTCGCCAGCAAAGTGAAGGCTACCAGAATTTGATTGTTGTTGTTTTCTCAGTGCGAGCACTGCTCGGGGTCACTTGAAACCCTTGGGAACTCTGACGCACTCGGAATTTGGGATTATGCTGCTCTTTTTTACTTATTGCTGATTGGAGTATTGTTTAGATGGTTCTTCTTACTTTTCTTGTGCGATAATTTGCAACTGGTAAGTCTCTTTTTCTTAGAAATTTCGTTCTCTTTCGTACATATTCATGTTTTGTAACACCAAAACTTCTATGAATCAATGTCCTACTATTCCATCTTGTTTTTAGATTTGTTTTCTCTTAAGAATTCTTGCGACTCTAAATCTTAGAATCTGAACTTTCCTAGGTTATAATTATGGTATATGCTTATCACATTTGTTTAGCATAAACGACTTTTGTTTCTTTTAAACCTGTTTAGCTTGACGTATCTATGTGGATACCTAATGCTCGCCCTGAGTGTCATGACCCAAAATCCACTAAGGGTCATGGTGGCGCCGGACACCGCCGTCATGCCAGCCAACTCAAATACTTAACTAAATCTCATTTTTTAACACTTTCGAAATCCAAGATTTTTCCTTGCTTACTAAATTTTTTTAAAGGATATAGTTTCAAATCAAATTTAAATGTTGAATAGTTAATACAATACTTCAAACCATCCCAGAACCCGGTATCATAAGTGCATGAGAACCTACTGATAAGGAAAATAGAATACAACACCTGTCCAAAATACAGTGGACATGGAATAAGATACAAAATGTTGAAAGGAACTACACTAGCTGCGGGTCGTCAAAAATGCCAACGTCATCCATGTTGCAATGCCCAATAGGCTTCTAGAGGTATACATACACGTGCAACAAAAATGTATAGAAGTGTAGTATGAGTAGTAATCAGTGTACTCAGTGAGTATCCCACCTTATCCCGAAGGGGTAGAGACGAGATGGTCAACTCCGACACTCACTAGAGGTCAATTAGCAATATTCTTTAAGTGCGAGGATAATCATGGATTTGTATAGAAGTTCTGATTGTGAAGCCAGAAAAAAAAGGTAAACACCTTCAACAATAAATCAAGGGCTTCTAAAGTCTGTTCTTTATTATCTCATCAGTTTATATCAAGCCACGCAGGGCAAATTCCACATTTACAATTTTCAAGTAATAGATAAACATGCGCAAATCAAGCCGAGGTCGACGACCCGCTCCAACAAATATGTAAATTGTGCACTGCCAAGGGTCCAGCGGCACGAACCATAGATGCATCTATTCTCACCGAGGCTTTCGGCCCATTTCATAGATAAACGCATATCCTGCTCGTGAATCATCCATGTGATGCAGTCACACATAAAATACATACTCAATAGTCAAATAAGAACTTATCGGGGAATATTTATTCAAATAAAACCAATTCTCCTTTAAAAATTTAAGAAGTGAAGTTTAATCATTTTAGAAATTTACTTACTAATTCGATGTGAGTTAAGCAATTCAAGCTACCAATGGGTTCACAATTAATCCACATGCTACATGCTTTTGGGTCCTAACTACCTAGACAATAGCATAATAGTAGCTACGCACGGACTCTCATCACCTCGTGCATACGTATCCCCCACAAATAGGTGCACATAATCAATTACTTTACCTATGGCGTAAATTCCCCCTCACAAGATTAGAAAGGAGACTCACCTCGCTCCGAAGACTCAAAAACGACATTCTACATTCTTCCGAGGACTCCAATTGATGCACCACACTCCAAGACTAGCCAATGGTTATGCAAATTTATTAATATATGCTCAAATATTCATTACAACTAATTTATAGCAATTCCTAACCCCAATTGGAAAGTTGACCAAAATGCCCTCGGGCCCACGTGCACGGAATCCAAAACTTTTCGGAGATAAAGTTTACCCATAACCTTAGGAACTCGAATATATAATTTTCTCTTAATTCCATACTCAAAATCGTAATAAAAATCCAAGATTTCTAATTTCCTAGGTTTTCAACCAAAACCCCAAATTTACACTAATCTTCATGCTTAAATCCATACGCAATTGATATATTTAACTCTAAAGTGATAGGGATAACTTACCTTGACATTGACGACGAAAATCCCCTCCTTGAAGCTCTCCAAAATTGCCCCAAGCCATGAGAAACATGAGAGAAATGGCCAATCCCCGACTTTAAATTAACCTTCTGCCTCTAGGGATTTTCGCTTCTGCGGAAATAATCCCGCTTTCGCGGTCCTGCTTTTGCGGAAAATATTCCGCTTTTGCGGTCCCTATGCTCCAGCCCATTTTTGCTTCTGCGATAAGCCAACCTCTTCTGCGATTCCGCATCAGCAGATCAAGGGCCGCTTCCGCGGTCCTGGCTGCCCTTACACTTAACCGCTTCTGCGGCTTCCTCCTCGCTTCTGCGGGGCCGCTTCTGTGGTCCCATTTCCGCTGAAGCGGAAATACCAGATACCAGCTGCTTCAGCTCTTCTTAAATTCCAAGTTTCGATCCGTTAACTACCCGGAATCTCCCCCCAACCAGTCCCAAAACACATTACTTATCTGCTTGAGGCCTCAAATCACATCAAACAACGGTAAAATCATCAATCGACTTGCAATTCAAGCTTTATGAACTTTGAACTTTCCAACTTCTACTTCCGATGTTTAAACCTATCAAATCATGTCCGATTGACCTCAAATTTTGCACACAAGTCCAATTTGACATTACGAACCTACTCAAACTTCCGGAATTGGATTCCAACCTCGATATCAAAAAGTTCACTTCCGGTCAAACTTCTCAAAACCTTCAATTTCTATCTTTAGCCAAATGGCCTCAAAATGGCCTAGGACCTCCGTATTCAATTTCGTTCGCTCTCCCAACTCCAGAATCACCATACGGAGCTACTCCCAGTCTCGGAATCCCAAACGGACATCGATAATGCTGAAATGCACTCCAAGCCAAACTTAAGAAATTTCTTCCAAAATGCTAACTTCAATAATAGCCGCCAAAATGCTCCCGGGTTATCTAAAACCCGAACTGGGCATACGCCCAAGTCCGATATCGTCATACGAACCTGCTGGAACCTTCAGATCCCCATTTTGAGGTCGTTTATTCAAAAATATAATCCTAGTTCATTCTTTCAACTTTAAGCTTCTCAAATGAGAATTTTCATTTAAATTTAACTCCGATCTTCTTGAATTTAAATTCCGACCATGCGAACAAGTCATAATACCTGAAATGAAGTTTTTCATGGCCTCCGACTGCTGAACGGAGTGCTAGTACTCAAAACGACCAGTCAGGTCATTACATTCTCTCCCACGTAAACATATGTTCGTCCTCGAACGTGCTGAGAACTATACTGAAGTAGTCTAAAATCATTGTTTAGCACCTCATGCATCTTCCCCTGCTACCACAACTTAGCTGAGCACATTAGCTCGATAAATTCTGAAGATATTCCCTTTTTATTCAAGCAAATAAGCCTTAGAGCCCAATTCCAACATCCAGAATTCTATGCTAGGCTTGTTTCCAACATACGATCACAGTATCAATCAATATACGCTGTACTCAAACATGACTGCATAACTCTGCTGAATTCACACTTTGTATTACTTTACTCATAGGACCACAATAACATTTCTGTTTGAATTAATCAAAATTCCACGAATCTGATACTCCCATTGCACCTCATGACCTACATAGGTCTTACTCTAACTATTACAATACCGCCATGACGTATGAGATGCCAAAATTCATAATCAACTACCGAGTCAACCAATCATCGAGTCTATACTTCTGACAAGAAACATTACTACATTCTGAACCAAAGAATGATCTTCGCTCCTTAATATACTTCATATAATCAGATTGCACTGATCCTAAATACCACAATCTCATCTTATCTAGTACGAACTGCTCAGGCAATAATCCACTCTGAATGCGATCACAAGTCTCATAAGATACCACAATGTGCCAATAGACCACCAATTCAAACACAACACAAATGGAAATCCAACTCTGGAAGGAATTACCTAACCCCCGCACTAGTACGGACCTTCCTTAGAAGATAGGAAGCGAAACACACACAAAAAATAACACATAGAGGACCAGACTCTACATCACACTGTTGCAGCGTGCAACCCGATCCAAATAACATACCCATGGCGGTGTACCACCCGATCCAAATAACATACCCATGGCGACATCCCACCCGATCCAAATAACATACCCACGGCGTCGTGCCACCCGATCCACACACAGATCTCACATAAGGAGATTGCACTTCGAGCTAAATTTGCTCATTACAATAAAAATATCGAATTTCGATCGCAAGCACGTTAAGTGCATAATACCATCCGTGAGAAAGCACATAGAGCTATAGGCTACAAAACTCAAGCATAACTGAGGTGCGATACAAGATCTGAATCTCAAGAGCCATTTGCTCATAATACGACATTCTCACGCGGGTCCTCAACACATACACAATTCCTGAGGCCATCTCACCACTCACATGGCGCAATGTATCACTTCATGAAATATCTAACAACGAGATAACACCCTGGCTACTCCATAAGGAGCGCATTACTGAAATGAACACAACTGGCCTGTAATAGAGCCCATATTCACATTTAAACCTATCCACCGACCACAAGTCGATCCTGATCACATCAAATTAAGCCAATAACCTTTCAAAGTGCCATAATAATTTCCTTCTTCTCATAATACACAAGAATAACCGTCAAAATCAGAGCAAACCTCCTCTGTTCATAACCCAATAAACAAGGTGCCCTCCAGGCATAAATTCTTAAAGGAATGATATTACCCAAATTCCTCATACTTGATTTAAATCTTTAGTCAAACAAGTGGCTACATGCCATAATAGTACAATCTTCCCGTGGAACACGTTCCCACAATCTTCCAAAATAAATAACGGGTCCGCACATCTAAACCATAGGACGCACTAATGTTGAAAAGCAATCCAGAATCCTTAACCAGGATGCAAAACCTCTTCCACAACATATCGATCTCAAGTGACGCTGAGGACAATACCAACTTACTCTAATAGTTCAAAACTTTCCTTGCTCATCCAAGCCCGTGACATCCTTGTCAACACCGAACTGCAACCTTGACCCTTACTTCTAATTTCCATACCTCTCACCGCACCCAATGTGCCAATATACGATAGAACATGATTTTTCATCATAACTACGAAATCATTAACATTTTAACAATTCATCATATACGAACTTTTCACTTAACACACTTCAGGAGATTCATAGAAACATACAGGTAAATTCCCATAACCGTAGAATATGCAAATCTGCAAGTAGTGGTCCAAGCCATCATAGCCCTTCCGAAATCTGCTTCTATATAACAAGCTATAATAGTAGAATGGTTTAGAATGTTATCAATTATGGCAGCCGACAAACCTCAGACGTACCGCCACAAATCAAACGCATAACTCGATCACGCAGAATGAACTGATCGCTTGCCCCAATGTGCCAAATTCAACTATGGCTAATAAATCCCTTTCCCTCCAATTTATCCTTGATTGCTTTGGAAATAATACTAATTATCTTCAACGTATAACATAATCCCTCTACACTCACCTCGAGTGACCTTGAACACATTTAGCAAATGCTACACCACAAAGTAACACATCTTAGAACATTATGGGCACCTTCTCATAAGATGCTACAAAGCTTGATTCTTAGTCGTACTTATAAGCTTGAAATCATTAGGTACCACACTTTATCTTTTGAGTTCCACTAGGACCGTTGCTGAGAGCCACCCGCTCTGACTTGATCCCGAATATAATCAGCTCCCTAAATCTTCTAGCACATTAATACCCTCCCAATAAGGCACCTGGCAGAGTCACTCCCCTTTTAACCCATTTCTATACAAGGCATCAATCTTAAATCTTTTCCCAAGTTCGAACATGAGCCCATAAGGCTAACCATAGCATATCCTTAATAATTCCTCCGCTCAATTTACTACTTATGGTCTTTTCTCGTAGCTGAATTAATCCATCAATATGCTAATAACCAGAAATCACGCAAGTAGTTAATCATACAACCCAATCATAAGCGGTGGGACTCTCCCACTTAGCCTGAAGCCATCATTTCACCATTCTTGAGTTCGCCCGACCTTTTTACCTCTTATTGACTTAACCTCGCGCCACCAATTATCAAAATCTCTCGGGATCTTCCTGTAAATCCCCATCTTTCATATTCTGAGTCATCATCCACATTCGCACGACCGATCTCTTTGTTGAACAGCCAATATAATTCCTTACAGAAGCTTCGCCAACAACACGACTGCTAATCTGCTCACGGGGAATAACCCACCTAGGGGACTCACCTCCGGACATCTTCCCATGCTACTGCACGGGGTACATTCACTATGACACCAATAGCCCATCCTGAGTCCAAGCTCACCTTCTAGTTGCACAAGTCCATTCGTCCCCCACGGACATCAATTAAATGCATGACAAGATCCTTCCAAATTCAGGGTTATGCTGCACCCTCCTCCATTTCAAGCACCTCCTTTCAGCCATATCAATCTTCTGTCGCATAATATCCCACACTTCACATCATACCCGCAGGCTTTAATCACCAATCATTAAAATCCCTAATTCGATCCAAACTCTCTTTAAGGCGCGTAGTCATCCTACTACCAAGCACATATGCAACCCTCGCCACTCTCCCACTTTGGTGGAACTCATCTCCTTAATCGGTTACTCAACCTTACTTCTCATACTTGGCCTTCTAGAAATTTTAAACATTGCCTGGCACTTCCCATATGCCATTCCTCATAATTTGCTGCTCAATTGTTGCCTCAAATAAAATCTATCTTCGTGGCACTTGAATCCACCATTGCTGCTAACTTTAAACCTTTACAAAGGTCACCTTTATCGAGCCATCAATATTAGAAATTCTAATTTGATTTTAAACCACCGCGTCATGTGATATCTGATAGTTGTACCCCCAATATTATTTCATAATACCCTGCCATAAAGGCGAATTGTAGCAAATTATAACACCAACAACTTAGTACGTCAAATCAGGACCACGACACTCTCTCATAAAAGAAAGCTAAACCACGCTTGCAAATACCAAGCCTCATTACTTTCACCAATCCACTTCTGACCATCCTCAGTTCATTTGACTTTCCCCTACCGGGAATAAAATACTGAATCCCTTGATTACACGCTGAGTAAACCTCCCTTCAATTCATTCACTGCCCCGACACTTGGGCAAACGTCCCACCGTCACAACAACACTACAGAATAATTGCTCATAAGCATCATGGCAACCTATGCCTAGCCTCAAGGCTCTTAGAAGTTCTGTTACTAAGCTGAAACAATAGAATATCCCCCCCAAAATGCGATTATCATATCCAATCAACTATACCGGGAAAATCATCCCGCACCACATTTGTAGTGCCATTACAATCCTTCAATTGTTCGATTTATAACAAGCACTCGCGTCGCGTAAGATTGAGTGGGAAGGAATCAAAGGCATAAGCCTCAAAGTAAATGGAACCGAACGATAAGGAAATAAAGAAGGGAAGTACTCCTAACAGTCATGCAGCCTCCCGAGGATAAGTACAAAAATCTCTATACCGATCAGCGAGACTCTACTAGACTTGCTCATGAATCGTGAGAACGACGGGAACCTAGTGCTCTAACACCATGTTGTCACGACCCAAAATCCACTAAGGGTCATAGTGGCGCCGGACACCACCGTCAGGCCAGCCAACTCAAATACTTAATTAAATCTCATTTTTTAACACTTTTGAAATCCAGGATTTTTCCTTGCTTATTAAGAAATTTTAAAGGATATAGTTTCAAATCAAATTTAAATGTTGAACAGTTAATACAATACTTCAAACCATCCCAGAATCCAGTGTCACAAGTATATGAACAACTAATGATAAGGAAAATAGAATAAAAAACCTGTTCGAAATAAAGTGGATAGGGAATAAGATACAAAATGCTGAAAGGAACTACACTAGTTGCGGGTCGCCTGGAACAATGCAGCTCACCTAGTCCTAGCGTCATCCATGCTGCTACGCCCAATAGGCTGCTAGAGGTATACATACCTATGCAATAAAAATGCACAGAAGTGTAGTATGAGTACATAATCAACGTGTACTCGGTGAGTATCCTACATAATCCCGAAGGGGTAGAGATGAGATGGTCAACTCCGACACTCACTGGAGGTCAATTAGCAATATTCTTTAAGTGAGAGGATAATCATGGATTTGTATAGAATTTCTGATTGTGAAGCCAGAAAAATAGGTAAACACCTTCAACAATAAATCAAGGGCTTCTAAAGTCTGTTCTTTATTATCTTATCAGTTTATATCAAGCCACATAGGGCCAATTCCACGTTTACGATTTTCAAGTAACAGATAAACATGCGCAAATCATGCCGAGGTTGACGGCCCGCTCCAACAGAAATGTAAATTGTGCACTACCGAGGGTCGAGCGGCACGAACCACAGATGCATCTATTCTCACTGAGGCATTCGGCCCATTCCATAAATAAACATATATCCTGCTCGTGAATCATACATGCGATGCAGTCACACATAAAATACATGCTCAATAAGTCAAATAAGAACGTATCGGGGAATATTTATTCAAATAAAACCAATTATCCTTTAACAATTTAAGAAATGAAATTTAATCCTTTTAGAAACTTACTTACTAATTCAATGTGAGTTAAGCAATTCAAGCTACCAATGCGTTCACAATTAATCCACGTGCAACATGCTATTGGGTCCTAACTACCCGGACAATAGCATAATAGTAGCTATGCATGGACTCCCGTCACCTCGTGCGTACGTAGCCCCCCACAAGTAGGAGCACATAATCAATTACTTCACCTATGGGGAAATTCCCCCTCACAATATTATAAAGGACACTCACCTCGCTCTAAAGACTCAAAATTAGCATTCTACATTCTTTTGAGGACTCCAATTGATGCACCACACTCCAATAATCGCCAATGGTTATGCAAATCCATTAATATATACTCAAATATTCATTACAACTAATTTATAGCAATTCCTAACCCGATTGGAAAGTTGACCAAAGCGCCCTCGGGCCCACGTGCCCAAAATCCAAAACTTTTCGAAGATAAAGTTTACCCATAACCTTAGGAACTCGAATATATAATTTTCACTTAATTTCATACTCAAAATCGTAATCAAAATACAAGATTTCTAATTTCCTAGGTTTTCAACCAAAACCCCAAATTTACACTAATCTTCATGCTTAAATCCATAAGTAATTGATATATTTAACTCAAAAGTGATGGGGATAACTTACCTTGACATTGACGACGAAAATCCCCTCCTTTAAGCTCTCCAAAATCGCCCCAAGCCATGAGAAATATGAGAGAAATGGCCAATCCCTGAATTTAAATTAACCTTCTGCCTCCATGGATTTTCGCTTCTGCGGAAATAATCCCGCTTCCGTGGTCCCGCTTTTTCGAAAAATATTCCGCTTCTGCGGTCCCTAGGCTCCAGCCCATTTTTGCTTCTGCGATTCCGCATCAGCGGATCAAGGGTTGCTTCTGCGGTCCTGGCTGCCCTCACACTCAACCGCTTCTGCGGCTTCCTCCTTGCTTCTGTGGGGCCGCTTCTGCGGTCCTATTTCTGCAGAAGCAGAAATACCAGATACCAGCTGCTTCAGTTCTTCATAAATTCCATGTTTTGATCTGTTAACCACCCGGAATCCACCGGAGGCTCCCAAGACCCCAACCAATCATACCAACCAATCCCAAAACACATTACGGACCTGCTCGATGCCTCAAATCATATCAAACAATGCTAAAATCATCATCCGACCTCCAATTAAAGCTTTATGAACTTTGAACTTTCCAACTTTTACTTCCTATGTTTAAACCTATCAAATCATGTCCGATTGACCTCAAATTTTACACACAAGTCCAATTTGACATTAAAAACCTACTCTAACTTCTGAAATCGGATTCTGACCCCGATATCAAAAAGCCCACTTCCGGTCAAACTTCTTCAAACCTTCAGTTTCTATCTTTAGCCAAATGGCTTCAAAATGACCTACGGACCTCCGAGTTCACTTCTGATCGCGCTCTCAACTCTAGAATCGCCATATGGAGCTACTCCCAATCTCGGAATCCCAAACAGACATCTATAACGCTGAAATGCACTCCAATCCAAACTTAAGAAATTTCTTCCAAAATGATAACTTCCATAATAGGCATCAAAATGCTCCCGATACGCCCTTGTCCGATATTATCATACGAACCTGCTGGAACCTTCAAATCCCGATTCTGAGGTCATTTACTCAAAAATCCAATCCTAGTTCATTCTTTCAACTTTAAGCTTCTCAAATGAGAATTTTCATTTTAATTTAACTCCGATATTCCTGAATTTAAATTCCGACCATGTGAACAAGTCATAATATCCGAAATGAAGTTGATCATGACCTCCGACTGCTGAATGCTGAATGGAGCACTAGTACTCAAAACGACCGATCAGGTCGTTACACTGAGTTTCTCTCCCTACTTTGTTCTAGATTATTATGATAACCAAATCATATGTTTCTAGACTTTTTTGAGTTATCCATGCCTAACCTACTACTTTTCTGAGGTTATATTGTTTGAGTGACCTGCTTCTATGCTATTTGTAGTTCTAGTGTATGCTTTTGAATTATATAATCATGTGCTCTTCAGTAATACTTGAGATCTTAGGATAAATCTCATATCTAGCCTTTTCTATCATATGTGGCCAACTAGCACAAGCTTTGTGTCATGGTCCAAATTTCTCTTCGTAGGATGTTGTGATGTCACCTAATGTCTAAGAGTAGGCAAGCCTAACAAATATCCGGAATAACTAAAATAGTAACTTAAATCTCAACCATCAACAACTATAAATGAAAACTGTCGCTTAACATATATAAATCCAAAAACTAGGTGAAATATAAGTCATAAGATCTAAGATACAGTGTGGAATGATACTATACATCACAAACTATAAAGATATAAAGAAAAAAGAAAAGAATAGGATATAGGAGGACTTTGAGGCCTGTAAATGTAGGGAGGTATACTTTGATGTCTCTAAAGAAAAAACACAATGCACTAATATTGAAGTTGATAGGAGGTACATGGATCTGCACAAAATATGTGCAAAAGTGTACCATGAGTACACCACAACGGTACCTAGTAAGTGCCGAGCCTAACCTCGGCGAAGTAGTAATGAGATTAGGTTAGAGTCCTACTGGCAAATAATACGAAATAAGTCAAGAGACATAATAAAGAGATAGGGAAGTGAAATAATAAGAATTTGCGAAAAGTAACACCACGGAAAACAAAGAAAACAAATACAACACGAAATGAAACTAGAATCTTGCAGTTTAAGGAAAACAACAACAAGCAATATAACAAATAGAAAAGAACAACAGGGCACTCCCGAGGTACAGCCTAGTACTCCCAAAATTAAAAATATCTCATAGCCTTTTCCTTTTATAACTGCATGAGCCTTTATATTTTGTTTTGAAAATAATTTTTCCAAAATAGCACCCCGTGTTTTATCCCATCTTATCACACCACATGACTTCTAGTAGTTCCCGACTAGCCACACATTTCAATCCTACCTATCTCACCGCATGCGTTTCAACACCCAGACTGTATAGCACCGCATGCGTATTAATAATCACAACAACATGACATCAACCATGTGCAAACAATAACAAAACATACGACAGAAACCTCGTGCAACAATAACCATAACACGATAGAAACCTTGTGCAACAACCAAGCAATCGCCTCAACAATAATCATGAAAACCAAAACATAACAACTGAAACAATGATATTTTAAGGATAGCAATTTCAAGTAAAGAATTCCTGGTAAATAATGAATATGAAATCAAGAAAGTAGGTAATTCAACTAAGCATGCTGTACAAGTTGCAAATAAGAGATACGACAACTATACATGTGAAATTAGGCTAAACATGATGACTACACATGCTAAAGTAATGCAATTAAGTCATAAAAAGGAAACTACTTAGCAAAAATTGGAATTTCAACATTTAGCTCGTGTACGCACTCGTCACCTCGCGTACACGACCCTCACATATCACAAATTATGACAACATCACCAAATCCTAAGGGGAATTTTCTTCACACAAGGTTAGACAAGTCACTTACCTCAAACCACACTCAATGAATCAATAAGATGGCCTTTCCCTCGATTTTCTGACTCGGAACAGATCAAATCTAGCAGAAAATAATTACATAAAATAACTATAACTATAGAAAACTAATCTAAATAATAAAATTATGATTTTTGCAAAGAATTGGGAAATCTCCCCAAAAAGTCAACTCGGGCCCCCATCTTGGAACTCGACAAAAATTATAAAAACCGAACACACATTTGATGTTGAGTCCAACCATATAAGAGTTATCCAAATCCGACCTCATTTATCCTTTTAAAACCTAAAATTTGGTATAAGATTTTTACACCTTTTCCCCCCAGTTTTTCAACTCAAATCCTTAATTAGATGAAAAAATTGAATATACTAGCTACCAATCTACTTGCCCAGCCAACTCGTGGTGGAGGTCGGGCGAGAAGAGGTCACTCTAGAGGGGAAGGCCAGGCTAGATTGTCACGACCCAAATCGATGGGCTGCAATGGGCACCCGGTACCTTACTCAACCGTGTACCTAGGTAATGTATCTTTCATATCATACTATTATAGGTAAACGAGATAGAGAGGTTGTCATGAGATAATTACAATAAAACATGGAGAAATACTCATCATTGGACGATCCAACATGTAATCCAAACTTATACATATGACGTACATGCGTATAAGACTGGGATGATCCTTTATATACTCAAAACATAGGCCAGCAAGGCCATACAAGTATCCATACACATGATATCTGTCTACAAGACTCTAAGAATACGTAATATCATAAAGGTCGGGACAGTGTTTCGCCTTACCAAACATTGCACGTCTCAATCATACTAACCAAACAAACAACTCCGAAGCAAATAGAGCGCATCAACATCTCCCGCTGAGTTGATATCATACTTGGAGGGCTCTCGGCCTGTCTATTGGGATCTGCGGGCACGAAATGCAGCGTACCCAAGCAAAAGGGACATCAGTATGAATAATGTACTGAGTATGTAAGGCGCATAAATAAGTACATAACAGACATGAAAGAAATATAGAGTAAATGACTCAACCTGTAAGTCTGGATAACTCTGTAAATCATGAAATTATTATAGTGTCATGCATATGCATATGAATGTCATGTCGTGTATAAGTACATTTTCAATAACATGATCAGGCCTCTGAGGGCATCCCATTATATCAGCTCGGCAACTATGGGCAAAATTATCAACGTATACCAGCTGATCAGGTGGTGGTGCATATATAACGCATCAAGATTCAGATCGGAGCCAACAGCAAAAACCAGCTAAGACTCAGGATCAAGCTTCAAAAGATTTATAGATAGGAATCTTGTAACTCATAGTTGATAGTGTGTAATAAGGAGGTCAACAAGCAGTAGCTGCACCAACAATAGTGAAATCGCAGCTCCTGGTAGTCCCAGCTACCAAAATTTCTAGAACTACACTGACTTGATTCCTTTATAGCCAAGGATATGTAGGAAACCTCTGAAGCAGGGTTCAGTCAGACATATTTCAAAATGCTTCTCATGGAGTGCGAAGCAGGCAAAAATCTCTCATGATTGCTCATTTATCTTTGCCTGAAAACCCTTCATGTCTCCGAACAAAGAGAGGCAGTCGTGAGCACGTGATTTTTGCCTCGCTTGAATTACTTCTATAGAATTCATAAAATTAAGATTTTTCTTTTAATTATTTAATTTTAGGGAATTAATTGCATGATTTTATATTTGTTTACATTTTTGTGTGCATTTTTAATTCATAAAATTCATAAAAATACAAAAAAAGAAGAGCATTTGCATTTAGGACCCATTTTAATATTTTTGGTTCTATTAGTTAATCAACATTGCAAAAAAGGAAGAAAATACCAAAAAGAGTTCTTTTTGAATTTTATTTCTAATATTTTGAATTTTCCTTAGTTTTCTTTTAAAATAGGATTTAGTTAATTTTTGAAAATTAATGAGTTTAATTTTATAGTTAAATCATGTCTTTGTTATTTTTAATTTTGTATTTAACAAAATAAAAAAAATAATATACAAGATAAAGAAGAGAAAATGAAAAAAAAATTAAAAGAAAAATGGCAGTCTTATTAAGTACCCGATTTTTGGACCAAATTTGATTCCAGCCCAACCCATTCCCTCCCCAGACCCGTTCAAAACCCGGTCCAGCCCAAAATACCCCACCCGGTCCAGCCCTTGTAATGGCCAAATGACGTCATTTCTGTAAGATCATATCTGAGCCGTCTAGGTTCTTTTGATCGAACGGTCTTCAACTGGGGTAGGCTTGATATATATATGTCCAAACCCCACCCCACCCCCTATCCGGTCATCTCTCATACACCCCTAATATACACCACCGTCCTCCACCATCCCCTACCGTCTGCCGCCGACCAGAAATCACCTCCACCACCGGCGATCACCCAATGGCCACCAAAAATACACCACAGCCTCATCTCATCCTCCTCATTACGAATCCAAACCCCGTTTTCTTCAAATCTCACCCAAATGCTTCGAATAATCAAAACCCTAGTGCCTCCTCCGCCGTGTACGGAAGCACCGCCTCCAATCAACACCAAATTTACTCCCCATGACCCTCTCATCCCAAATCCCCATTTGTTATCCCCTCAAATCATCCTCCAGTGGCTCGAATTTTAGATCGAAGTTCGGCTTAGAACCCTAGTTTCATAAATTGGGGGTTTTCTGGTGGCTTGACCATTATAGGATTTAGCAGTGTGTTTTCTTATGAAAACACACGATTAAACACTAGTTTGGTCAAGCAATTTCAAGTTGATTTGCTCAGGCCAAGTCTCTATTCCGATGATCCCCTTATCTTTTTTTTTTGTTCCTGTCTTTTCTTAGTATTTGCTTGTTAATTTTCTTAGATTTCTTTTTGTTAAGTTTATTTTCTTTCCTCTGATTTAGTTTTGATTCATATTTTTTATTTTTTTATTTTTCGATTCATGTTTCAGTATTGTTGTTTGATTATTAGTTTGTTCTCTTAAATTCATTTTTGATTGATAATTACCCATAGTTTGTCAAGTCGGACTGTTAGGGATTAATTTAGGATTAAAATTAGATTTAGTTTAATTTTTGGAAGTTTTTGTTAATTGAAGTGTTATATGATTATTGCTGAAAATGCTAGGGCCTTTGTTAATTAACCATGGTCACTTTGATCAAGTTAAGGGTGGCTGGGGTTAGTTTAGCCTAGGTTTAGTAAGTTAGCGGTGAATTCAAGGGTAGTTTAGGTATTTTAAAATAGAGAATAGTGCAGTAATTGAATTGGAACCCCCTAGAACCTTCTAGATGGGGGTTTTAATTAAAACTTCAGGAACTTGGTAGTGTTACTTGACCAGCAAGTCATAAACTAAAGGGCTATGTAGCTAAAAACTAAAAACTATAAAGGGGCAAGGGTGCGAAAGGAAAATCTGAATGCTACCCTAATTTTTGTCTATAAAAGGGCAGTGCATTGCCTTACAATACAAGTTTTAGAGATCTGAAAAATTCAAAACAAGTTTCAGCAGTCTAGAGAGATCCGAAACTCTGAAAATTCGAAATTCAAATCTAGAGCTTAGGAAAAATAAAAAAAAATAAAGTTCAAAACGCTGAAAAGCCCTAAAAACTTCAGGTGACCAAAACTCCAAAAATCACTATTCTATAGAATTTTCTTAGAGTGATCTTAGGATCTAGCAGCTTAGCTAAGGTTGAAAATGGCTTGAGTCTTCCTTTGGTTTCGATAGTTGAAGTTTAAGAAGTTTCTGGGTTTATTCTGAGTCTATTTTGGATCATTCAGGTCTGTTTTTGGGTTGTTTGCTGGTGATGTTTCTCTGCAATTAACTTCTGGGCTGTTGTGATATTATTTTTGGGTTTTAAACTGATCCTATTGGTGCTGTCTATTGCTGCTTAGTTGACTTCTATTTCATCCCATTTTGCTTCAATTTTCAGGTACAAGTCCTGCACCTTTGGTGATGTAATGCTTGATTTAAGAGTGGAATAAAGCCCTATTGCCCATTTAAATTTTACACGCTACTCATATTTTACTGAATTTTCTCATAGTATAGTGTAGTTGAATCCCATTTGAGTAGTTAAATTCTCTTGTTGTAATTAAACATGGATTGTTGACTATGATATACTTAGATCATGTTGATCATCTAGTTTAGTACTAAAATTTGTTAGTTGTGTAGCAATTCGTTTAGGCCATAATGTTTGAGCTGTCGTTGGTTTTGAATCAAGGAGATCTATAAGGATATTGATTTTAGTTAAGAACTTTCAGGGTTGCATAATACTATTTCAAATACTAGTTCAAATTCATAATCTGGATGTTGTTAGAACATAGAAAAGATTACAAGTTTGTGTAAATAGGTCCCTGGACATAAACGTACAACTGATAGTGTCCTTTTAAAGGAAGTTGATCAGATCATATGCTTTTAAATCGCTTTGAGTAGCTCTAAAGAGTTTCAGTTGTTTTAAAATTGGATAATGAGTAGTTCCTGTTTAGGTGTTTTATGGTTTTAATGATTTTAAACATAGATCATGTGCAATTGTATTTTTATTAATTGTTGTTTGTCAGTAGTTCATTTTGATTGCCTCAATTCTTTTGAATATAATTCAAATTGGCCTTGAGTACTGGTTAATTAGAACAGGCCATCCAAATGATTAAAATGAGCCAGACTTTAGGTCCCAATAATTTTGGACTTGTTTAATCAGTTGCATCTGTTGAGCTAATGCCCTCAGAAGTTGGGTTCAAGATACATCTCCATATGTGCATCCGGATTGGGCTCCTCTTGAGGCCCAAATTTTGGACAACTCCATGAGTGGAGTTAACAACACAATCCCGTCCCTGAGCCCAGTCCTCAGTCATTTTGAACTGGGCTGACTTCGCTTATTTTGGGATTAGGCAAGTTTCAGAAACAATAAGGTTCAAGATTGGGCCTTTCAAGTTAGGTAGCAAATTTGAACTAGGGGATTTTCAGTAATGGAGGACCCCTTGTTTAAATTTAGACATGATCTTGAGGCCCGAACCTTTTAATAGTTTCAATAATAATTAATTTGTAGTGTTAATTAATTAAGTTGTTAATAGAAAATAACAGTTCATTTTAGGATAGCCTTAAAATAAATCGAGGTGCGTCGCGCCAAACAAAATTCATAAATTGTGTGGCCCTCTTTAATTACTTCTATAAAAATATTTAGAAATCGGGTAAGCCATTTAGCAAATTTCCATGGCTTCCCGCAAAGATATCAACACGCTAGTTACTTTAGGCGCACTTTTAATAAATATACCTTCTTAAACTCGGGTGTGCATTTCATGTGACCCAAATCTAAATCCTAAAACGTTGAATAAAATATTTTTCGGATTGCGGGTGCATTTTATGTGACGCGATACAAAGATATATTTTAGACGACGTTCAATATTCTTTAAAATTAATTAAAAGCGGTTTATGGTTTAAAATGGCATCATAGGTTAAAACATGTATTAAAATCAGACAGTAGGAAAATTGTAATAGTTTAAGAGACCGTGCTAGAACCACAGAATCTGGGGGTACCTAACACCTTTCCCCGGGTTAACATAATTCCTTATTAAGAATTTATGATTCGCAGACTTCAAATGGAAAGTCAAATATTCCTCGATTTGGGATTTAAAATAAATCGGTGACTTGGGACACCAGAAACAAACATATCACAAGTGGTGACTCTGGAAATAAATTAATAATCCCATTTCGAATAATGTCACTTAAATTGGAAAAACTTCCTTATACATTTTATCCTCCGGGGCAGGTGTGTAAAAAGTAGGTGTGACAACTTATGTCTTCTAGAACCTTGTCTCTCACCATTCAATAGCTTGCGACCTACACATATTTATTTATATTACTCGCAACGTTTCAACTTGCTTGCATTATAGATTCCTTATGTCATTCTAGAACATCAAGCGAGACATCACATCATCTCTAACTCTTCTTTACTCTCATAATCAGGCTTCTTGATACCTGGACCATAGGCTGGAAGATATGCTACAAACGACGTTGCTATCATTCCTGGATATTGAATCCTCGCACTTCTATCATTCTTTACCAAGTATGAAATTTTCTCAACCTTCTGCTTTTGAGTATCTCGTACATTGTTCACCTTTACCTTACTTTCCTTAAAGCCTCACATCACATCTTCTATCTCTTTCATGACCTCCCCTCCATACAGGTATAATTCACATCCACATCTTGAACTTCTATTATAATACATGCAACTCTTTACACAATCTCGTGAGAGCTTCATACTAGCTTCTTATGATATTGAGACACTTCTAACTAGATTTATTGTAGAGCCGTTATAGAATATGTCTACTGCATTATCTCTATTGTACCTCTTCTATTTAGTGTGATCCTGAGGTCTATAATTCTCTTGGTCCCTCATGTTTTGCTTAGTCGATGCAACTATTTAGTTTTCTCTTCTTTCTGATCAACCTTTATGTAGGCTTAAGCTATCTTCCGATTTGCAGCTCCTGGTATTAGTTATTACTTTAGCCTTTCATAGGCACTGAGGGATATTCATGATAAAATCCTTTTATAATTCAACCCTTCGTCTATGACTTGGGCTCCATTCTTTCTTTTAACGTATACCAGAATCTTCTATCGATGTATATGCTACAGGTATAGAACTCCAAACACTTAAGTGTGTTCATAATGTCACCAACTCAAGATCGTTGATCGAATAATTCTTTTCGTTGCTTCTTATCTTTCTTTAACGTAAGCTATTACTTTTCCTGGTCTTTTTGCCCCTTGTTGCGTACATACTTATCTTATCTTAGTTCCCACACATGCCGAAGTTTTTGTGCAACTCATATGATCTAGAATATTACTTTCAATTTTACTTCCCGTTCATTAACCACGGTAGGTTCCATTTTCCTTTGGAGTGCTTACAATGTTGTTGTAAGGTTGTTCTTACACGACCATTTCCTCTTTAGGTTGTTGTGCTTAGGTTGAAGCCTTCTTCCTTATTTCCTCGGCTGGTCTTTCGATGTAGTACTTAGGTAGAATCATTGACTCTCGTAAAGTTGTTAGCTTATAACGGACCATTTGATGTCCTTCCTTGCCTATAATCATTCATAGTTGCCTACCTCTGTGCCCTTGTGCTTGTAGGGTTTCTTCTGAACTGATATTTTGACTTCCTTCACAGTAGTACTTTCTTTTTTCCCAGTAGCACACATACGGTACCTTTAACTACCCCAACTCCTATTTGAATATATCTGAATTAATACAATGACATTACTACGAGGTTGAATTCTCCATATTGGGGTTTACTACATTCATCTTAAATGATCTGCTGATTTGTCTGTAACTTCTTGCCTAGCCATGATTAGGCTCTTTCTGAATCAACTACAAACTACTCGTCGACCCATTCTCATATCCATATTCCGCATAATTTCTCTTGGTTTATTTTCGTTGTCTAACTTACTTCTTGCACTGGCTCCTTGTTTATCAATAACCTTCCGGGCAGGAACCCTTACTTTCTTTTTCTGACATCGTGCTTACATAACGTTCTGGAATCATAGCATATTTATAGGATTCGAATAAGTGAAATCTCATCTCTTTCTCATTTTTATTGCATTCTTCCTTTATCATTTCATATTCCCCCTTTAGGGGATTACTAAGACTTGGAGCTACGACGACCTGCCTATAGATGTTTTTCCTCTCCATCTTTGGCGTCCTTTTGCATCATTAATGATCCTTACTCGCCTGCGGTAATCCTTGTTGATACCCAATTTTTTCCTATATATTTTTTATATACATATATATACTTTTAAAATAGCATATATACATGTACAAGCATGCACAAGCTTTCTTATAATTTTTCTATATTTTTAAAGACTTTAAATTAATTTATTTCTTCCCTTTTTACTTATAAAATTTCCTAAATAACTATCCCTCAAATTATTGTTATGATAGTTTAGCCATCTAAATTCTATATCTATTCCAAAATATTGCTTAAGTATTTTTGATGCATTTTTTATAATTTCATTTGCATTTTAAGCGAATTTGCATATATTTCCAATACTAGCCCTATTAATGTACAATTATATTTTTGATTCATAAAATGATCTTCTATATTTTAAAGTTTTAGATAGGTATTTTTAAATCATTTTAGTACAAAAAATTATTTTTAGAGTTAAATAATAAATTATATAGGGTTAAAATAGCTATTTTAAATGTAGCCTAATTGTATTTCAATTTCAGCATAAATTCATCCCAATACCCCAACATGATTTCTAATTAGACTACCCGACCCAGGCCCCAAATATATTTACCTAACCCAGAACCCCTAAATCTTGGCCATTGATCTTTGAGATCAACGGCCCGGATTAACCCTTTTCTTAATCAAACCGACCAATACCCCCAAAACCTAATTCATTCTACAACCCACTCCGCCGCCCTAAAATCCTCTCTTCTCTCAAAACACTCTCAATCTAAACCTAATCTTCAAACACTGACCTCCCATCTCGGGCCATCACCAGTGACCTCTCATCATCTCTCAAGCCTCCAATGGCTTCTCTCATGCCATTCTTGCCTTCTCTAAAATCCTTAATAGACCAGGGCCATACCGACTTGGATCTAGGGTTTATCTCCTGCATGTTCCTGGCTATTCAAGTGTGATTTCAAGCGAATTTGTTCTATATTTGCTACGATCTATGGGTTTCTAAACAGGTTTCTTCATCTCTATATGGGTCTCTTGTGAAACCCTAATTTCTTTTATATACCTCCTAGATCTGTACAGATCTAGGATGAATTGAGTTTGTTTCTTGAGTGTTTTACATTATTCTTCAGATTCTTTACAAGAATCATATGATTTCAAGTGTTTCTTCACCTTTTCTGAAACTAGGGTTTTCAGAATCTCTTTTAAAACTTTGTTTAAATGATTCTTTGTGTGTAAACTTCTATTTCTCACATATTTTAACTGATTCTATGAGTATACTACAACCTTAATTCGCCTTTGGTGAAAGCCCTAATTTTTTTAGGGTTCTTCATTTGGTTTTTGTGTATTAGCATGACTGACCGGTTCTCGTTTTGAGTTCTTGTGATTTCTCATGTCTGTCTTGCCTTGATGTGCTTCTACTAAGTTTCTTAGTCTAAAGCTTTATTGATTCTATGTGCTTGTGTTCATCTTGACTATTCACATCAAGACTTTACTCTTTCTCAGGTATTGTTTAACTTTTATTTTTGCTAGAGTTATGTGTCGATTCCTGACTATCCATGTTTTACCTTATTTATATGCTGAACATGCTGACTCTTTTGTGACCTTCTCTTTGATTGAGCTACATAATATTCTGAATTCCTTGTTTCTTGGGTTGATTTGAACATTTTCCCTTAAACCTTCAATTTTTACCTTTCTACCCAATTTGATTGATTTGCTTGCCTTAATTAATTTTTTCTTACCTTGTCTGCATTGTTACTTGATTCTTATAGATTACTTCTTTAATCAGAACTTTTTAAACCTAGCCCTAATTACATGTTCTATACTTGAACTGTTTGAAGCCTTTCCTTATTTGTTATATTCCAGCTATGCTTGATTTCTTTCCTTATTTTTCACACTCTCCTTGCCGTTTGAATTAATTCCCTTAATTAAGGGAGGACTCGAGCTGATTTTGCTCTCAGTTCTATAATTACTTAACAATGTGATTCTTACCTTATTTTACCTAGCTTACTATATATATATATATATATATATATATATATATATATATATATATATATATATATATATATATATATATATATATATATATAT